>CM055269.1:91245059-91303976 GCA_029237695.1 Conchocele bisecta
TATTTTTATTTCTCAATGAAAGTATACATTGTTAACGCTCGCTTAAACCGTCTCGACGAGGTGGCTCAGCATGTTGATGCCTCTACCCCTCTAATAGATATGCATGCTTTTGAAAACATAAGAGTTAATGAACCGTATATTGCTAGCCATAAGTCAACTTTTTCCGGTCCCAAGATTAACGATAATATCTGCCCTCGACTTATGGCTAGGGTATAACAATAATATACCGAAAGTCTGATACAAAATGGTCAGGGAAAATCACGACTTGGTGCCATTGTTATTTCCAGATATGTACGTTCTACTGGCGAGTACTGCAGTGGCGGTATTTTTCTTTTATTTTTCTAAAATAAATTATGTTAAATCATACCAGGAGTTGCAGGCAGAATGAACAATCATTACTTCCTTCACAGAAATTTTGCAAGTGGTTTCGCAACATCCGCGAAATGAAGGTCTGCTCGATTAACACAATAAATTTGCGAGAAGCATAAATGACTAAAATCCTGTTACTAATTGTGCCTGCATAATTTTGTCTCCCGTTGCGTGAGACTGGAAACAGATACAGTGTTATGTAAAGGCATTCACTGATGTGTGCGCCCTGTGGACAATATCCTACAGGAGAGGCTAATACCGATGGACTGTCGGCTGGCAAAATGTATGTTACCGTGTGTAGTACATTTTCGACCAGTATATGGCATAGCGATCACGACAATTCAGATATTTACAGCTCACCATTCCATCAATGAAGCACCCAGTATGATAATAACAATCAAAATAGAATTTTCTCATGCTAAATGGATTTGCAATTTGATCAGCAGCTACACTGGTCGCAAATACCATAAGCCCCATTTCTTCCGTCACAGCCAAAAAATGAGAGAAAAGCACTGCACACATCACCAGTCAATTCAGACTTGAAATCAAACAAGCCACTGTATCCGGTCATTAACCCGATCAGATATGAAATTGCCAGGTAACGGCTGTTCCATTTACCTCCTAATATTTGTGACTAGTTGCTATTATCATTATTTACTTGATAGAAATACAATTAGTTTGTCTCTGTAGCAGTTAATGATGTTTATGCTTGTACACAAGTATTATTGCAATAAAAAAACAACAGTATTGCAACTGATCATTAACTAGTTTATTATAAAGTTTGTCCAATTCACATAACAGCCAATTTTTACAACACATCGATTGAACATGTGTGTATTAAAATATTTCAAACACGACCTTTATATTTCACTGGGGGTGACAGTCGATAAATATAGTACAGTAAGCATAAATGATATATTTTCTACGTTTATGCGAAGCATATTTGCTTCAAACAAACTACAGAAAGCACAAAACTTAGCCAAGCAATACAGACCTAATTTCGCCTGCACCCAGTAGCCGACGAATTTTCAGTAGTCGCCCTAGTGAAAATGTGACTGAGATTTCACTGAAATCCCAGTGAAATTCACTGAGATTATCATATCCCGGTGTTATTTCCAAATCTCAGTGAAATTCGATGAAATCTCACTGAATTTCAGTGAAATCACAGTGAATTCCCGGTTCAGCTTCCAAGTGAAATTTCACTGAGAATCTCAGTGAAATTTCACTTAGAATCTCAGCGAGATTTCAATGAAATAATGATCATTTCCCGATCCCAAACTCGCAGCAAAAAAAAAAAAATAATTGTTTTTGCTGTCCAAATATTGAGGGGGCGGTCGCCACTTGTCCCGGACAAGTGACTTGACAAAAGTGACTTGTCCTGGAAATTATAATTTACGTATACATATTCCGGGGAGTCCACTCATTTGACCGTCTCGAAGATGAAATCACGTCTATATTTACAATATTTAATGTCTATCAGTATGTTCGCGGAACGGTAAATAATAAACTTTTTGAAATTTCTTTTTTTTTTTGTTGGCAACAGCTGTTAATTCGCTAATTACACTGCAGCTCCATTATAACGCGATCGCGTATAGCATATAGCGCGATCTCCATTATAACGCGGGTATCTCGTGGATCACAAACAAATATTAAAAAAATAAAGAAAAAGGAAAAAAAATCAAATAAATAAAAAAAAATCGTCGGACGTCGTAGTCATCGTGTAATTAGTTGATTCGTGATTTCTGTAAGTTTATTCAAACAACGACATTCAAAGTACATGAAATAATTATTATTAGTATGTTAGCAAATGTAATACCTTTAATCAGGTAATCATGTTAATATGCATACAGTGCAGTATCCGTGCCAGGGGATATATGAATTCCAAATCCAGATGCGATTACACCCGATTTACACAGACGAGATTTGTGTGATGCTTTGTGCAAAAAAATCGATACACCCAGCTGTGTGTACAGGTGTTTATTGTACGACCTCATTCAGCACGAGGCTGTAAACTGTGTGACCTTTAGGCTATGTTTTGAAATGTTACTGATTGGTCAACACGTCTTTTGATGTCCCACAGACGTCGCGAACGTGCGACTTTCATCATCGCATCACGGGGCAATCATGCAGTAACCCATTTCATGCTGAGGATACACTTATGTTTGCGGACAAATATTTCCTTCTATGAA
Organism: Conchocele bisecta; assembly: GCA_029237695.1. Lineage (NCBI taxonomy): Eukaryota > Metazoa > Mollusca > Bivalvia > Lucinida > Thyasiridae > Conchocele > Conchocele bisecta. The sequence continues at coordinate 91,247,618 of CM055269.1, forward strand.
CTCAGAAGTATATGCCGCGACCACCATTTATTCCGTCTCGTCGAGACGGTTCAAATGAGTGGTCACATCGAATACTTTCATTGAGAAATAACAATAATTTTTTTTTTTTTAATAATTTCATACCCGTAAATGTGTATTCCGAAAGGTCTATCGCCATATTTCGCCGATATCGATTTCCAAAATATTTTCCGTAAATGGTGTTGACAAGTTGACACAAACTTCAGAGTTCATGCGGAATTGTCGATGGGATTATGCTTTCAAATTCGAATAAATTAATCTAATCAGGGTCACAGCTAGTATATCACTTTTCTTGCTATATACACAGTACTTGTGGCGGGACGTTTCAACGGAAAATAGTGACTTGCCCGGGACTAACTTTCAGCATAGAGCCACTTGCCCGAGACCAAAACCGACTTGTCCCGGGCGTCGGGCGTGCCGATTTGTACAGCCCTGCTGCTGCCCACGTTCCGAAGCCACTGTATTATAATTATGTGTCTAAATATTTTGTTTTATCATGTATTAACTTAATTGGATAATTAACTGGGGATTAACCAACTCGATCCCACTGATAAAAATGTGCAATGTCTGCGAGTGCTTTGGTACTAGCTACCGGCTTAGAAATGATTTGCGGGCGGTTTATATCTCATGAGATGGATTTTGATTGACAGAAAATTGAATGACGTACACCGAGACATTTGCATAATTAACATAGGACTTGCCTACGCGACGTAAATAATCCCAAAAGTTACGGCCTCGTCGCCCATCAAATCATTAAATTATCCATATTATGCATATATTTATGAAAATTACAAAGAAATATCTTTTATTTGATACTAAATTTGTGTTTCGGAACCTAATATTGAACTTCGCATTCAATTTTTCAAATGTACCCTTCCGCGCAAATCTGTCCACTCGCACGCGGGCGCCATTTTGGAAAATCAAAAACCTATTCGCGGTATACCTGGTTGAGAAAATCTACCAACAGTTCGATCTACAAAGCGTTGATTGTTCCAGACATGTTGTAAATTTAAGGTAAGTATCTTAACTGTAGTTTATTGATGTTTTCTGTCACAAATATGATGTTTAAACGGTTTAAATTATCATTAAATTGCCATCCGAAAGGTCGATGATTGCAACTTTCTGCTTCGACGAAAAGTGCGAAAGTTTTGTTTCACGATTTACGTACGAAATCGATATATTCTGATGGAATCCTTTGATGTCGTCGAGAACTAATAATGTTTATTACATTATTAATTATTTATTTCAATCTGATTTGGCTAACTCTATTGTAAAAAAACGTAAACAAAATCCGTAAATATCTTGGAGAATTTCCGCGATTTCGTACCTACGTAGTTTCGTCCTTTTGCAACTTTTTCCAATCGATATTACCGGAACCCGAATTTCGTGATATTTCAGTTGGGTATTAACTAAATATGCATAATTTATGCACATCGAAGTTCACAAATGGGTATTTTAAGTGAATTTAAAGTTTACTTTACTATTCTTCTAAAATATTGACATAAATCATTAAATGTTGTTTTGAAACATGTATTTTATTTTTGAAAGCAAACTGTTTTATTTTGGAGGCAATGAAACATTGTCATAGGTAACAAAAAATAACTTGCAATTATATATCCTCATTTGTAGCTGTGAATGGAGAAATGGGGCATATGGGATTTGTTAGCAGTGCAGATCCTGATCAGACTGCGGATGCACAGGCTGATCTGAATCTACACTAGACACAAAACCCATAAGCCCATTTCTCCAGCCACAGACACTAATTATGAGGGGCCGGGGGGGGGTGCCATTAATACCTGTAACCCACCTTCTTTCCCTACTATACCGTCGCTCTGCCACACAATTTCATATATTTTTCAGCAGTGAAAGACGAGCATGGATTATCCCGGCCCATACTGCCAGTCTCTGAACCTGACTACACAAGACGTTGCATCAAGGACATTCACAAACATAAAAACCTTGTCAAATGGACTGAAGACTTATGCAGAGAAAAAAAAAGGCTTAAAAAAAAACATGAACTGAAATATGAAAGTGAAGCCGGCCGCAGACATGTATCCATAACTTGGATAAATTTACATTAAGAGTTAATTCTAGTTCGAGTTATTTTTATTTCACTGAAATAAAGTGGGATCTCACTGTAATCTGGTGAGATCCCAGTAAAATTTTGAGAAATCCCGATGAGATCCCACTGAAATCTGGCGAGATCCCAGTGGGATTTCACTGAAATAAAGTGGGATCTCACTGTAATCTGGCGAGATCCCAGTGAAATTTTGAGAAATCCCAATGAGATTTCAGTGGGATTTCACTGAAATCTGGCGAGATCCCAGTGGGATTTCACTGAAATAAAGTGGGATCTCACTGTAATCTGGCGAGATCCCAGTGAAATTTTGAGAAATCCCAATGAGTCTCAGTGGGATTTCACTGAAATCTGGCGAGATCCCAGTGGATTTCAACAATCCATATCTCAGGTGATTTTTAACAAGATCATCACCTAGGATCACAGTGGGATTTTACTGAAAGTTCCAGTGAAATTTCAACACCGAGATCCCAATGATTTCACTGAAATCACATTGTTGATTTCCAAACAACCAATTTTTCAGTGAAATCACACTGTGACTGTGATTTCACTGAAATCCCATTGGGATTTCAATGGGATTTCGTTCACATTTTCACTAGGGCGACTTATGGGCCGCGACTTGGCTCAAGACTAATTTTTTGGGCTCATTTTTGTGGCTCGACTTATGGGGCGGGTAGACTTATGGCTAGCAATATACGATATACAGTTACGCGATAATTAACTAGAAGTAAGAGAAAAAATCAGGGAAAATATGATTTTGATCACTTCTCCCTAATTTCCTCTCGTCCAGAAATAAGCATTAATGTCAACCGTTTCTGGGCAAAATCTTGACCCACACAGTGTTTTGATGTGTTCTAATGACAATAATAAACATTAAACAACAAAGACTGTTCTTTATCTCCTGTTTTTATTATTATTTGTTCATACATGGTATAATATCGCAATACGTATTGCAATATGGGTTTGTTGTATCGCAATATATCGCAATACGGGTTTGACCGTATCGTTGCACCTCAACGGTGGCTACCGTATTTAGCTGTGTATTGCGCACACTGGTGTACAACGCGCATCTATATTTTGGGGGGAAAAATCAGGGAAAACAATAGTTTGCGTCTATAGCGCGCAACAAAAAAAAAAAAAATAAAAAAATTGCATTCCGAGTTCGCATCCACAATGCTGAACGTGTGCTGCTAGGCTCTCTCGAAGAGAAAAATATCGCCAAAGGTCAGCTTTATGGCATAAATTAGACTTTATATTGTCTAAAAGTATGTTATATTTATTGTTATTTACTCATTAATATGCTTAATAAAAATTCATGATGCATGTAATAAACTTATTGAACCTACTTACGAAGAAATTTGTTGTATATAATTCCACCATATTTGCCATTCGTGTATAACATAATTACCCGTAATCGCAAACACACAGCAGGCTAGCCATGTGTAAACTTCTTCCCCAAGGCGATAATAACTACTATAAATACTAGTGACCTGCACACGAGAAATGGGCCATAAACATTCCAGCATAGCCCCATACAGTGTATGCGCAGATGAATCAGGGGCTATGCTGGTCGCACATGTCATAAGGTATTGATGCGTGAATACTTGTCAATACTTTACAAAAATAGTAACACAGTCAGTCGGCACCTAGCAACGAAAAACGACCATTACCGAGTGTTACCGAATGCGATCTGAATGTGCGCGACGCTTGATTTAGGATCTAAAATCTTACATCAAGCACTTATGGGATTGAGATGATCTGTCCTCATTAATTATTCACAGAATGGCAGACGTGTGACGTCACTTTGAAAATGTACAACCAAACAATACCCGACAGGCAACATTTGACCGATATGAGATCGGTACACCAGCGTAAATACAGAAAACACGTAAATTTCCTCTAATACACGTAGCCTCTTAATTATGTTACGAGCCTGGCTATATTAAATCACAAAATATACCAATTTACCATCAATCTATACTTACAGCACCCATTCATATCGATTGATTCCTTTTCTCTTGTTTCACACTATGCGTATTTCAACGTCATAGCAGACACCTGTCAAAAATTGATATTTCCGTTTCCGGGCTTGTTTTGTTTGCGTAAAACTGGCAGAAATCAGTTGGAAAAAATGTTTGAAATTTATGTTCCTACTTATAACGCGCAGGGTGACTTCTGGATTAAAAATGGGGCTGAAAAAATGCGCGTAATACACGGCTAAATACGGTACTCAAGGGAGCTTGCTGAGCTCGACAGTTTCTATCACGGCAGCCGTCTTCGCCAGCATTTCGTCTGTAGACTGTAGGGTCTCTACAGCGCGGCCGGCATAATTGTTTTACCAAACTTCCAATCCGTGAATCCGAGTTCGTCCTTTATGATTTGGCCACCCCACAGGTTGTTTTTGGCAGCGTAGCTCATCGCTAGGGGTTTTCCGTTTCTTATATTAATGAGCCGGACATTTGGTGCTGATCGTAGCCATAACCTACCAAGCAGATCCAATTCGAACTTGGAGTAGTCGCGGCCGACAGATGGAACCACACCCTTTTCTGCCAAATTGTTGTAGTAGTCGTTTACAGCTGACTTGATTAATTCCTGGCTTAGACTAATGGTGTTGGTAGCGCCACCTATTTCCTCGCCGGCTGGTGTCTCTATGAAGGGCGTTTCGTTATCATTATCATCATCGATGTCATCATCATCGAGGTAATCGTCTCGGCCGAATTTGTCCATACCAATATCGAAACCAGCCAACTTTAACAATGTATTAAAAGAAAAAACCATACGGGTTTAATAGAGTTATTTAGTTTCACTGAAAATATGTCTTCGAGTCAATACGGCCACAAACTCAATCCATACCGCAGACTGCGGGAGCCCCTCGGGGTGAAAGGCGTGAGACAGAGCGTCATTATTACAAACAACCCATCGACGATCGACCAGAACCAGCAGCTCTTAGCCCGCTTCCCCAACCTCGGAGCTAGCGACGTCATTGTGCCGGGGATTGTTCGCCTCGCTTTCACTATTTGGCTGACGTCTACTGACGCGGATCGAACCGTCGTTCAGAACCTGGGTAGCGCCATCGTGGAGAAGACTATGATAAAGATTTCTGGTACTGAGGTGATGTCGATCGACGACAGCAACGTCTACCATTGTACAGCGACGTCTACGATTGTTACCAGGACCTGTGGAAGACGGCGCAAGAGCGCGAAAACGCGGTCTATCAGGGTATTGACACCAGCAAAAATAAGAACGTAACCAGACTTAGAATCGGGGCTGGTAACAAGGTAGATAACGACGCGAGCGACAACGCGATCACGGCCGCTTACAGCAACCGCTTCTACATCCCGCTCGACTTTGATTTGCTGGAGAGTCACATGCCCTACTATCAGAGTGCTTTGGCGGACCGCCTCGAATACGAACTAACGTTCAATGACTACGGCCGAGTTCTCATAAGCCACTGACATGGCATCAACGTGTACGATCGACAATGTTTCGCTGGAGTACGACATCGATGAAAGGTATACTGATGCTGTTTGAGGAGGCTCTGTTTGCGCTTGGGGTTAGAAAAACCGACAAATTCTATAACCCCAAAATCACAAAGGTCGAGATGACGATCGAGGGAGTTCCCAATTAACTCTACAGACAGGGCCTTCGCGCGCACCAGCAGTGGGACGAAGCCAGAAAACAGTTTGCTGCCGGCTCTAAGCGCTCCCCGGAGGTTGCCGCGGTTGCCAAAGACCTGCAACTCTCGGACGTCTCCCTCGCGGAGTTCCTGACTACCAAATACGCGTTATGGCTAGACATGCGAGCCAGCGACGACGACCAAATGCACGGTAGTGGACGCCAAGTTGAGAACGCTAGTGAGGGTGTGACGATCCAGATAACCAAAGAGGCGGATGGAGCTGGGCCATCGAACGTGTACTTATATATAATCACAGACGCATAACTCAACATCAAAGATGGCCGATACGTCTCAGCTTTATACTAAAAAATAAAAAACCTCTGGGTTTTACAAAGGATGCCCACTCTGCCATAATATGTGGGCAGACAATATGTGGAAAAACGGTTTTCATCCTGGACGTGCTCGAGGGGTCCTATCGCGATGCTTTTCGACACATTGTGATCCTGTGTCCCACTGTGCGGCACAACGAGACTTATCAGCGGTGCCCGTGGATATGGACCGACCCTGAGGTATATGTCGTTGACCCCGGCGACCTTCACGATTGGCTGTGTGGTTTATACCAAAGCTTCCAGGGTGAGTCCACCCTATACGTGATTGACGACTGCTCGGCCAAGGCGGCGAAGACCAAACAGAAGGACATGCTCTCCAAGCTCGCATTTTCGGGCCGGCATGCGGGGCAAAGCGTATGGATCTCCACTCAGAAGTACAACGCCATCCTCAAGGATCTGCGCGAGCAAACAAAATGGGTCGCCCTCTTCCACTGCAAGGACCGAGACTCATTTGATGACTGTATTCGAGAGAACGACGTTATCCCAACGCGCGAGGAGCGCCTGGAGGTTCGACAGATGCTTTCGGAAACTAAGCACGCCAAGCTTCTGCTAAAGACTGATCAACCAACTGCTTACAAAGTAATAAGAAATTAGAAATGCTACCTGCTAATAAAAATATAATGTCAATTTGGACATATATGCCCACGAACTATAAGCTCAGAAAATGATGACACAAGACGCACCTGCGAGAGTGACGGAACAGATTGCACTTCCAACTCCGCTCCCGAGCATGTTGGGGGAACTATCTCCGATTGCAAGACACAAAAACCCAAAAAACAAGGCAGCTGAGCGGGCAGCGGCTGCCACCCGAAAAGTTAAACAAGATAAAATACTCGCCGAGAGGCCAAACAGTCGTTACTTGTTCCAGCTCCAACCGCACCTGTGCAGTTGGGGGCTGAAACAGCAAAACATCCGAAGACAGCTGCGGTTCAATCTCCGATAGTTCCTCCAACCGCACCTGTGCAGTTGGGGGAGATTGTAGCTCCTACCTGGATCATCACGTGGGTTGTTGGTGGTGGTCTGGCAGTTGTGGGCACTGTGTGTGTATTTTACTGTTTCAACAGCATGAGGAACTACCTTTCGAGACAACCAGCCGCGGTTCCGAAGGAAGTTACGAAACCGATTGCGCCCCATTTAAACATTGATCGCGATCCCTTTTATATGCAATAATTATAGTTATCACTATATGTAATGGCTGAATACAATGGTAAAACAATAGTGAATGTGGTTTATCACGCCGTGGTAATATCGGGCCTCAGTATCGGGTTTGCTCGACTATCAAAGACGGCCTTCGGAGGGTCCGCTCCCAAGTTGGACATGACTGCGAGAGACGTAGGTCTCGTGACCTTAGATGTAGCGGTCGCAGTTGGGACCCGAGATTATCTAGTTAAAGCTGGAATTCTACCTGCTAATATATGGAAATAATGGCTTCGATCATAATGATAATAGGTGGTGCGTTGGTGAGCGCATTCACGTTCAGCGGTAGCAACTATTTATTCTCGAAACTGCAAGTGTCACGATTTAGGTGAAGAACAATTCCAGAGCACAATGGAAGCAAAGTCACAAAAACGAACCGCACGTCTGGACTGGATCAACGAAGAGTTTCGCCGCGAGAATCACGCTGCGCAAACTTTCCGGAACGTTGACGAAGCCAACCGCGAGTACGCGCTGGCATATCTGCAGAAAAGTCGGGATCCCAAGCCCCAACTTTCAGATTTCTATGTACTGTCAGACGCCCAAAAAGACCGCGTTCGTCGTCGTGGGAATGGTTGCGACAGGTCTCGTCAGCTACTATCTATTGGCTAAACACGACGTTTCTGTTAGACGCGGCCGCGTTGACATCCACCGGGACCAGGGGATCGTGGAGCGGTTCAATCGAACCCTGGCTGAGTGGCTGTTCGGACACAAATATGCCAAAGAGCTGGTAGACCCTCATACACGATCGACCGAGTGGGTGACCAGGCTGCCCGCGAGGTGACCAGATTGATGGGTAAGAAGCCCGTGAATGCCATCAAGGCTAAAACGGTGACGCACAAGCCCTCCGCCGTCTCGCGCGGACGACCCGTTGGTTTAGCGGAGAAACGTCTTCCGTCGGATGTTGACGTCCGGTACCTCTATCAACCGGGAGAGCTCGAGGGTGGCCGCCGCCGCGCGACTGATCCCGTGTGGTCTCTCAATGTATATCATCTGGATCGATCTATTACCAAACCCGATGAGCCCGTGCTCTACTACCTCGACAGTGGTCCATCGCGCGGGTTTGTTCGGGAAGAACTTCTGGCGGTGCCTTCTGACACCCAGCTACCCCCGGACCTTCCATCGTCATAGTTGGTCAGGCTCTCGTCAGAGCCTTTCCGTCAGTCAGACTCTCGTCAGAGTCTTTAGTATTCTCCCCTTTTTCAGAGGTTTTTTTTTTTACCTATCTATAGACTCGGTGTGTATCCCGTCTTCCATCACTCTCCTCTTGTCATAGTACGCAGACAGCCCAAACTTCTTCTGATTGTACGTCTTCATCACACTGTTAACCATTCGGAATCCCCTGTTCTCCGCCATGTCCCTTCTCCCTTCGAGAGTGCTCTTGTACCTCCACCAAGTCAGATCGTTAGATCTCCTCGACATCCCCTTAGCCGAGTGCTTAGTTTGTTCGTCGCCGGTCACATAGTAACACTTGCTGCACAGAGCGATGGTTCTATCTCCCTGAAATTCCAGCTTGAACAGTCCGGAGTTCTGTTGCTCCAATCGTCCCACGCCAACCACTCGGCCTTCTCCTTATTGAACTTTCTCTTCATCTTCTTTCTCACCACCGCCGCCAGCGTCTTCTCCGACACCACGAAGTACATGCTGTCAGTGTCCATCTGTATAAGTTCGAAATCTTCGTGATCCACGTACTTGTCCAAGAAGTCGTAGTAGAACTCCAGCATCCGGAGCTTGGCCAACTGGTAGACCGCTATGCCACATTGAAACGGTCTGTTGATCACCACTCGAGTCTTCCTGCTCGATATCTCGTAAGCCTCCCCAATCTCCTCCAGGTCTTCGAACCACGCCGACCTCAGTACCCGGTTGACAGTCTTCTCATCCTTCGTATATGTGGTGTTCATGTGTCTCTCTTGTGCCACTATCAGCTTGCCACAACACGCGGTGCCAACCAGTTCGAATATCTCCGCCAACACCTCCTTGCTATTGTCGACGTCCCCCGTCCGTCTGGCAGCGGTGACCTCTTTAACGAGCGGGTGCGACAATGATGATAAACACCCATGTGAGGTATGAAGGTATGGGTGAAGCAGTTGCAGACACAGTACACTAAAAAACTTTAACAAAAAAATTCAAAGTAATTTGACCTTGACATTGGGCACAGGGGCCGCACGGTTGGGGGTTAGAATGAAAATATGGATGATGATAAACACCCATGTGAAGTTTCAAGGTAATGGGCGAAGCAGTTGCAGAGATATAGTATAACGACTAGAAATGTGGCCTGTCGGCACACGAATGCCCCCGCTGGCAGCCAAAGAAAACGAGGCATATTTGATTATAAGCCATTTACCCGAGCGTTAAGGTTTCGAACGCACCAAGTCTGTGACCGTGACACTGGGCTTCGCGGGGCGGGACGAATGTGGATTTGTCACAGGACGGTAGAGGACCATTGGAGCACTGAGTGTGTGAAATGTGAAGCAGATCCGAGCAGAGAAACAGAAATTATAAGCCATTTACCCGAGCGTTAAGGTTTCAAACGCACCAAGTCTGTGACCTTGACCATGGGCTTAGCGGGGGCGGGACGAATGTGGATTTGTCACAGGGCGGTGTAGAGGACCATTGGTGGAGCAATCGTTTGTGTGTGTGTGTGTAAAGCAGATCCGAGCAAGGAAACAAAAGAGAATTATAAGCCATTTCCAGCGTTAAGGTTTCGAACGCACCAAGTCTGTGACTTGACCTTGGCTTGGGCTTAGCGGGGGGCGGGACAAAAATGTGGATTTGTCACAGGGCAGTAGAGGACCATTGGAGCAATGCGTGTGTGCAATGTGAAGCAGATCCGAGCAAGGAAACAGAAATTATAAGCCATTTACCCGAGCGTTAAGGTTTTGAACGCACCAAGTCTGTGACCTTCACCCTGGGATTAGCGGGGGCAGGCCGAATGTGGATTTGTCACAGGGCGGTAGACGACCATTGGAGCAATGCGTGTGTGCAATGTGAAGCAGATCCGAGCAAGGAAACAGAAATAATAAGCCATTTACCCAGCGTTAAGGTTTCGAAAGCACCAAGTCTGTGACCTTGACCCTGGGCTTAGCGGGGGCGGGACGAATGTGGATTTGTCACAGGGCGGTAGAGGACCATTGGAGCAATGCGTGTGTGAAATGTGAAGCAGATCCGAGTAAGGAAACAGAAATTATAAGCCATTTACACAGCGTTAAGGTTTCGAACGCACCAAGTCTGTGACCTTGACCCTGGGCTTAGCGGGGGCGGGACGAATGTGGATTTGTCACAGGGCGGTAGAGGACCATTGGAGCAATGCGTGTGTGCATGTGAAGCAAATCCGAGCAAGGAAACAGAAATTATAAGCCATTTACCCAGCGTTAAGGTTTTGAATGCACCAAGTCTGTGACCTTGACCCTGGGCTTAGCAGGGCGGGCCCCCGCCGAATGTGGATTTGTCACAGGGCGGTAGAGGACCATTGGAGCAATGCATGTGTGCAATGTGAAGCAGATCCGAGCAAGGAAACAGAAATTATAAGCCATTTACCCAGCATTAAGGTTTCGAAAGCACCAAGTCTGTGACCTTGACCCTGGACTTAGCGGGGGCGGGACGAATGTGGATTTGTCACAGGGCGGTAGTGGACCATTGGAGCAATGCGTGTGTGAAATGTGAAGCAGATCCGAGTAAGGAAACAGAAATTATAAGCCATTTACCCAGTGTTAAGGTTTCGAACGCACCAAGTCTGTGACCTTGAACCTGGGCTTAGCGGGGGCGGGACGAATGTGGATTTGTCACAGGGCGGTAGTGGACCATTAGCAATGCGTGTGAAATGTGAAGCAGATCCGAGTAAGGAAACGAAATTATAAGCCATTTACCCAGCGTTAAGGTTTCGAACGCACCAAGTCTGTGACCTTGACCCTGGGCTTAGCGGGGGCGGGACGAAAGTGGATTCAGAGTTATAGTACACGAAAAAACTTTAACAAAAAAATTCAAAGTAATTTGACCTTGACATTGGGCACAGGATCGCGCTTTACCGCAAGCAGGTGCGACAATGAATGATAAACACCCAGTGAATACAAGGATTGGGTGAAGCAGTGCAGAGTAGTACACGAAAAAACTTTAACAAAAAAATTACAAATTATTTGACCTTGACATGCACATGGATCGCGCTTTCCACAAGCAGGTGTCGACAATATATAAACACCCAAGAATATCAAGGTATTGGGTGAAGCAGTTGCAGAGATATAGTACACAAAAAAACTTTAACAAAAAAAATCAAAGTAATTTGACCTTGACATTGGGCACAGGGGCCGCACAGTTGGGGGTTGATGAAATATGGATGATGATAAACACCCATGTGAAGTTTCAAGGTAATGGGCGAAGCAGTTGCAGAGATATAGTATAACGAAAAAGTTTTAACCAAAAAACTTTAACCAGATGTACGTTAAAAAATTAACGTTGAAAATGGCTAAGTCAATTACGTAGAAATAATAGGTGAAGGTAAAAAAATGGTCACATGTTGGATAGTTGTATGTGGTAGGCACCCCTTGGTTATGAAGCTGTGAAAGTTTGGTGGTCCTAGGTGGTACAGTACCAAAGAAATGGACTTAAACACGAACACTTAACATTGTAAACGCGAAAACTTAACATTGAAAATGGCTAAGTCGACTGCGCGGAAAAAATGGGTGAAGTTAAAAAAAAAAGTAACATGTTGGATAGTGATATGTGGTGGGTACCCCTTGATTATGAAGCTGTGAAAGTTTGGTGGTCCTAGGTGGTACAGTACCAAAGAAATGGACTTAAACACGAAAACTTAACATTGTAAACGCGAAAACTTAACATTGAAAATGGCTAAGTCGACTACGCGGAAAGAATGGGTCAAGTTAAAAAAAAAGTAACATGTTGGATAGTGATATGTGGTGGGCACCCCTTGATTATGAAGCTGTGAAAGTTTGGTGGTCCTAGGTGGTACAGTAACAAAGAAATGGACTTAAACACGAAAACTTAACATTGATTGTGGACGCCGCCCGCCGACCGCCGCCCACCCGCCCGCCCGCCGCCCCCACCCGCCCGCCCGGCTTTCGCCAATCCAATAGCCTGGATTTTTTTTTCAAAAAACCTGGCTAAAAAAGTAACATGTTGGATAGTGATATGTGGTGGGCACCCCTTGATTATGAAGTTGTGAAAGGTTGGTGGTCCTAGGTGGTACAGTAACAAAGAAATGGACTCAAACACGAAAACTTAACATTGATTGTGGACGCCGCCCGCCGGCCCGCCCGCCCGTCCGCCCGCCCGCCGCCCGCCCGCCCGGCTTTCGCCAATCCAATAGCCTGGATTTTTTTGCAAAAAACCTGGCTAAAAATGGTCACATGTTGGATAGTTGTATGTGGTAGGCACCCCTTGGTTATGAAGCTGTGAAATTTGGTGGTCCTAGGTGGTACAGTACCAAAGAAATGGACTTAAACACGAAAACTTAACATTGAAAACGCGAAAACTTAACATTGAAAATGGCTAAGTCGACTGCGCGGAAAAAATGGGTGAAGTTAAAAAAAAGTAACATGTTGGATAGTGATATGTGGTGGGCACCCCTTGATTATGAAGCTGTGAAAGTTTGGTGGTCCTAGGTGGTACAGTAACAAAGAAATGGACTCAAACACGAAAACTTAACATTGATTGTGGACGCCGCCCGCCCGCCAGCCCGCCAGCCCGCCCGCCCGCCCGCCAGCCCGCCAGCCCGCCAGCCCGCCCGACCGCCCGGCTTTCACCAATCCAATAGCCTGGATTTTTTTTCAAAAAACCTGGCTAAAAATTACAAAAAAAAAAAATGAGTAATAAACTGTATCCACTGCTACCAGTTGAGGAGAATAGAACAGAACATTATAGGCTCAGTGAAATAAGTGCTTTAAAACATAAGCTAGAAAATGAGGTTGAGACAAGGAAAACAATACAAAATAAATATAAAAGAAAAGAGCCGTGAACATATTAAATGGTATTCAGTCTGGATTAACTAATGTTGGTCTGGTAATGGGTGGGACGAGTGCCGGACTATTATTAACTGTTGTAGGAGTGCCCGTTTCCTTGGGCCTTGGTATTGCGGTTAGTATATGTGGTGCATTTGCATTTACAAGCAAATTTATTAAAATATATTGCTGAAAAAGGCTGAAAAACATGAAGAGATACGTATGCTTGCAATGGCAAAACTTAATTCTATTGCAAATAAAGTTTCTACTGCATTACTAGATGGTAATGTATCTGATGAAGAATTTAAATTGATTATGGGAGAGATTTTAAAATTGTGTTTTAACACGTAATTTTTATATCTGTAAATATACAAACCAGATATCACCATAACCAGTGCTAGCAACTCGCTTGCCCAACAGACGTACCGAAAATTTGCTAATAAACCCTCCTCTGACCGATAAACAATTTGTTTCATCACCAAGTCCGCCATCTTGTAAATAAACACCACATGACCGGAACTACACAAGCAAGCGCTTGTAGGACCAAGATCAATACTTCCTCTTTCGAGGGTCAGGTTAAAGACATGGATGTCATGGCGGACTTAGCGGGGAGGTGGGTATAGGGTCATAAAAATGTTATGGTGATATCTGGTTTGTATATTTACAGATAAAAAAATTACGTGTTAAAACACAATTTTAAAGATCTGTTACATATCAACCAGATATCACCATAACCAGTGCTGACTATAACTGAATGGAGGTGGGACGAAAATACGGACAAGAAACGAACCTACATAGCTGAATAGCGTGATATAGGAACTATAAACTCACCCGCTAAACGTCAGCGAACGGTCATCAACAGGGCTTATAGCGTGAAGGCCCCGGACGACTGGTCAATGAACGTACCTCCAGTTATAACCAGACGGTGCAAGGAGCCAGAGCAACACTTAGGACGTAAGTCCCTTGGCTCAGCCAAAGTCTAAATATGCGTAACGTACGACCAAATGACGAATGTGAATACATACAAAGAAAGCTGAAGCACATAGTGTTGAGCTGCATTATACATATATGTATGTGAAATTACCATCAAAATAGTAAAAACCGGTAAAAACGAGAACACGCACCTAAGCGGACGAAACTGACCGAGAGGTGATAACCGACTGGGCAGCCACTAGGGGACCCACGGCAAACAAACCACGTGCATGTGGTAGAGTGTTCCGTAAATAAAAACGTATAAACGAGCTCTCTGAACTCCAATAACCTGCCCTTAGTAGCTTATCTAAGGGGACATTATTGAATCATGCCCATGACGATGACAGAGCCATAACTTCATGGGCACTGACATGGTCAGGACCCGATTCCCGCTCCCCGGAGAGATTGTAAGCCAATGTAATGGTCTCTACAATCCAACGGGAATTGTAGACGCTGACACCTCCTTTGTTCAGTTATGACGAAAGGAGATGAAGAGTCTATGGCGACCCTTCCGGATGTGAGACACCCTCCTAAGATAGGCTTTGAGGGTTCTGACAGGACAAAGCTGAATGGCACTGTCGTCTGTCTCACGAGGAAGGGCCGGGATAGTAATAGAGGTGTGTGCCACAGACGGAAGATGATTCTTGCAAGAAACCCCGGATAGGTATGCAACTCAACAGCCGACTCGTCATGTGTGAAATGAACACACGCTTCGTCCGCTGTTAAGGCGTGAATCTCACTCCGCCTGCGACCAGACCTTAAGGCAATAAGAATACTGTCTTACAGGTAAGAAACTTTAACGAACATGAAGTTAAAGGTTCAAATGGGTGTTTGGACAGGACATCCAGCACCAATGGAATATTCCATTTCGGAACCGGAGAAGATACTTTAGGCTTCTCTAGTTCCAAACTCCTGATAACATTGGATATCACAGGCTGGTTACTGTAGCCAATGTCCGAAAAATGCTAAAGCGTAGTAGCAATAACAGATCTATAGCCTTTAATTGCTACTGGCGATAGCATCCTCACCTCAAATAGGAATATCAGAAATTCAGCAAGTAAGTTTACTGAAGGACTGAACAGATCCCCTTGCCTTCCGACACACCAATACAGCCATACTTTCCACCGATGCCCATATACATATAGTTGGTGGAGGTGCGTTTCGATGAACAGACTCGCTTGGTAACCTGTTCAGAAAAAACCCTCTCTTGCATGCATCGTAGCATAGTACGAATGCGTGCAGATGGAGCATAGCCGGATTGGCATGGAACAGCCGGGACCGAGGTTGGCACAGCAGGTCGCTCCTGTGGCAGGCAGATGGGAATGTCCAACAGAAGTGACAAGAGAAGACTGAACCACGGCTGGCCCGGCCAATGTGGAGCAATCACCAACACCAGACACAACTCTCTGCTGATCTTGAGCATCACCCGAGACAGCAGCGGAAATGGGGGAAATGCGTAAGCTTGCATTCCCTCCCATGACATGCTCAGAGAGTCTATCCCCAGAGCCAAGGAGTCGGGAACTGGGTAGACGTATGTCGGAAGCTGGTGGTTCAACCTGGTGGCGAACAGGTCGACATGCGGCGTCCCCAAGCAACTGAAAACGTGTTTGAGAACGCCTGCATGCAGAGTCCATTCTGAATGCACTATCCCTCCCTCGCGCGAGAGACTGTCCGCTGGAAAATAATTCAGTTTCCCCGGAAGGAAACGAGCTCTCAGCGTGACAGAGTGCTTGGCACACCAGGTCAAGATCTTCATCGACAGAAGACCTTCTACCACTCTGACGAACTGTTTCAGCGCCAGAAACACTGCTCGTAGCTCGAGAGTATTGATATGGCAATGGCGCCAATACATCAACCATTTTCCGGACGCCACCTGGCCTTCCAGGTGGGCTCTCCAACCGGTGAGGCTGGCATCCGTAAATAGATGGATGTCCGAACTGGTGGGTGGAGGGGGACCATGGAGTACAGAAACTCCTGATCCAGCCACTGAGAGACCGCATCCCGGAACCACTGACCGAATACAATGGTTCGGTCCCATGAGTCCCGACTCCTGTGACCACCGGGACTTGGTCTCCCATTGCAGGAGGAGTTTCGCACACGGCCCTATGGCAGAAGCCGCGCCATCGATTCCATCTGGCCTAGCAGACCGTGTAATGTCCTTGCTGAAGCGACACGTGCTTGTTGCATGGACATTATCGAATTTCGGATCTGTGCAATACGAACCAAAGACGGCCCTATTAACCCCTGAGATAGGACATAAGGAGCCGTACAAAGGCCGAATGGGAGAGCCCGAAACTGGTACACTACCACATGAAACGCGAACCGAAGGTAGCGTCTGGACCTGGGATGGATAGCTATGTGAAAGTATGCATCCTTCAGGTCCAAAGACGTGACCCAGTCCCCCTGATTCAAAGACAGTCTGACTTTGTCTAAAGTCTCCATCTCGAAGTGTGGGGACACTATCGACCTGTTCAAGTGGAAAAGGTCGATAATGGGTCTCCAACCTCCCGTCTTCTTGCGAACTAGAAAAAAGCCTGCGGAAAAAGCCTGATGGGTTGTGCCGATCGGTCACCCGTTATATGGCTTGTTTCTGAAGCATGGCCTTTATCTCGATACCCACTCTGGATCACTGAACGTGTCCAAGCATCCAAAGTTATTTCCTCCCAGGCCTTGGAGAAAAACCAAAGTTTTCCACCAGTGGGAATTTCCAGTTTGGAATGGGCAACCTGGTGCCATGCTGTATGGTCAAAGGTTGCACTGATGCCTGGGAGGAGGAGTGGGCATCCCTATCTTCGACTACCCTACCATCCTCGCTTCGCCTGGCCAGGCTGCTTCTTAAAAGCAGGCTTAGAGATGACCAGAATTGGCAAAGAAGGAGGGGCACTGCCCGTGGGCAGTGTGACGGAAGATACCGTAGCCACTGCATGAACAGCTGGCTTAGCCTTGGTCTTAGACACATTTGGCTTAGGTACAGGCGAAGCAGCTACCATCTGCAATGACTTGTGGGCAAGATCGTCCTTGTAAGACTGAATTGTGCATTGTAATTGCGGACCAAAGAGAGTCTTTGACTCAATGGGCTGCACTCGCAGTGAGGATTTGACAGACTCATACAGACAAGATCTAGCCAAATACGCATCCCTCCTAGCAAGTGTGGGTCCAGCTGCAAGTCTGGTGAGTATCTCCAAAGTGTGGGACTGGGCAGTGGCCATCACCTGGAGATACTTGGTAACTTCTCGCAGCCTTTCCTCGGAAGGAGGCTCCGAAAGAGTAGACAGAACGCCGCACAGAAACAGTTCTGAATGAGAGACTGTCTGAATGCCCGCTCTTGCCAGTCGCTCCCATCCATCAAGAGTCTGAACAGTGACTAAGTGAAAAGTAGGAAGAGCGCTACCCTGCTTCACTACTTCTCGGAATGAGGGATTTATATGAGGCGGCTCAAAGCGAAGTAGAGGCTCTTGTACCTCATACGAATGAGGTTGAAAAACCTTCTGCTCGCTCAGCGTGGGGAATTTTAATGGAATCCATAGTGCCGTGGTTTAGCATTGGCCCATGGTTAGCCATGGAAGCCATGGGGCCATGGAGCCCAAGGGGCCAAGGCTAGCCGCAGAGGCCGATGGGCATGGGTATCCATGGCTCCATGGGTGTCCATGGCTTTCTGAGAAGCCATGGGACCCAAACATAGGGGAACCGTGGCATATGAGTCTGGATTCACTACGTCGTAGGGATCAGGATCAGGGACCGTGGCAGAGACAACAGAAGCCATGGGGCCATGGCTAGCCATGGAGCCCAAGGGGCCAAGGCTAGCTGCAGAGGCCGATGGGCCATGGGTATCCATGGCTCCATTGGTTTGTACAACATCTGATGTCCCACCTGCGTTGGCATGAACCAAACCTATCAACAGAGACAAAGTCGTCAGTTGATTACTGGTCAGCCCACTCAGATCTGGTACTCGTTTACCCTGGTCTACAGCAGAAAACCATGAAAAGGGAGTGCTGGACGGTGAAGACTTGTGTCCTCTGGAATAGCGAGCCCTAGACCTGCTGCGAGACCGAGAACGGTCTCTGGAACGACGCTGTCGATGCCTGTGGCGATACGACGACTCGTTCCTATGGCCATATGTAGGTCTATAGCTAGACCTATGGCGACTATCACGCTCATGAGAGCGTGAAACGACGACCATGGCTACGGTAGCTACGCGATCTGTGCCTCGACAAAGAACGCTTACTACCTGCGCTAGGCGAGCGACTTCTGGAATCAGCACTGCTGAAACCACAACTATGGCTCCTGGAGGAGTCACTGTCAGTACCAGAGGTCACGGTGGAGAAAGGGTATGAGCCTTACGCCTCCGGCGTGGTAAAGTTACCCTGTGTGGAGTAGATCTCCGGGTAGGAGATCTGACCCCATGGCTAGCGCTGGGCCCATGGCTCCTAGGCTCCTTAAGAATCTGGGGAGCAACTGCATCTCTGCACAGAGGGTGTAAATCCCAATAGGGAAGAACTTCGCACACCCCCGGTCCCCAGTACCAGGACACTTCCTGGAAAGGAACATGGTGGCACACAAAATCTACAGAAGGAGATACAAACAAACAAATATTGTACGGTCGTAAGTAACTATTGTCGAAAGAGTGAAATATATTCAGAATATATGTAATTAAATTAGCAATTCAGCAACCGTTAGGCAGTGAGAAACCTTCAGAAAACGTATATAAACTTCCCTGTCGTGAAAACACGTGTGGTCAGTTCGACGTACCGAAGAAAGAGGAAGTATTGATCTTGGTCCTACAAGCGCTTGCTTATGTAGTTCCGGTCACGTGGTGTTTATTTACAAGATGGCGGACTTGGTGATGAAACAAATTGTTTATCGGTCAGAGGAGGGTTTATTAGCAAATTTTCGGTACGTCTGTTGGGCAAGCGAGTTGCTAGCATTGGTTATGGTGATATCTGGTTGATATGTAACAGATGGATAAATATGAAAAAATGAAAGCAGATGTTAGAAAACCTATAAAGTTTGAGATTTCTGCTGAAGAAAAAAAAATACTACGAGAGCAAATCAAAACAGATATGTTAAACAAGAGGGCCATGATGGCCCTAATTCGCTCACCTGACTCCATGAACACCAGAGGAGAATGTGACATTGAGTTCATGTGTTTTAAAAAAATTGTGCTATTTTTAGATGGCGGTCATCTTGGATTAAGCGATGACCATCATTTTACCAAATCTGAAAATGCTTCACCCAAGGATCTTAATTTCCTATGAAGTTTGGCCAGCATCGGCCATGTGGTTCCTGAGAAAAAGACGTTCAAAATCTTGAATAAATGGACCTTTTGGTGGCCATCATGGATGACATAATCATCCGATTTTTAGACGGCGGCCATCTTCGATTAGCGATGACCTCCATTTTAACAAATCTGAAAAGGCTTCACCCATGGACCATAATTTTTAAGTTTGGCTACCATGGGCCAAGCGGTTCATGTGAAGAAGAATTTTGAAATCTCTAATAAATGAACGACCTTTTGACATTTCGGCGGCCATCTTGGATGACATAACAATCCGATTTCGACAAAAAATGTACCAGAGTGATCGCCTCATTGATACCTTCGATTTGATATATAACATGACATATTAGGTCAAAAATAAAATTTAACCCCAATTTAACCACACGGGCCACGCCCATTTTTGACCCCGGGGTCACCATTTTAACAACTTTCAAAGAGCAATGTACATCGATCATTCCTACCAAGTTTCGTCGAAATCCGGTTCATGAGAAGAAGATTTTTTAAGAATTTATACTATTTTCAGACGGCGGCCATCTTGGATTAGTGATGACCTCCATTTTAACAAATTTGAAAAGGCTTCACCCATGGACCATAACTTTTAAGTTTGGCTACCATGGGCCAAGCGGTTCATGTGAAGAAGAATTTTGAAATCTCTAATAAAAGAACCTTTTGACATTTCGGCGGCCATCTTGGATGACAAAACAATCCGATTTCGACAAAAAATGCACCAGAGTGATCGACTCATTGATACCTTCAATTTGATATATGACATGACCATATTCGGTCAAAAATAAAATTTAACCCCAATTTGACCACACGGGCCACGCCCATTTTTGACCCCGGGGTCACCATTTTAACAACTTTCAAAGAGCAATGTACATCGATCATTCCTACCAAGTTTCGTCGAAATCCGGCTAGCGGTTCATGAGAAGAAGATTTTTTAAGAATTTATACTATTTTTAGACAGCGGCCATCTTGGATTAGCGATGACCTCCATTTTAACAAATTTGAAAAGGCTTCACCCATGGACCATAACTTTTAAGTTTGGCTACCATGGGCCAAGCGGTTCATGTGAAGAAGAATTTTGAAATCTCTAATAAAAGAACCTTTTGACATTTCGGCGGCCATCTTGGATGACATAACAATCCGATTTCGACAAAAAATGTACCAGAGTGATCGTCTCATTGATACCTTCGATTTTATATATAACATGACCATATTCGGTCAAAAATAAAATTTAACCCCAATTTGACCCCACGGGCCACGCCCATTTTTGACCCCGGGGTCACCATTTTAACAACTTTGAAAGAGCAATGACATCGATCATTCCTACCAAGTTTTGTCGAAATCCGGCTAGCGGTTCATGAGAAGAAGATGTTTTAAGAATTTATGCTATTTTTAGACGGCGGCCATCTTGGATTAGCGATGACCTCCATTTTAACAAATCTGAAAAGGCTTCACCCATGGACCATAACTTTTAAGTTTCGCTACCATGGGCCAAGCGGTTCATGTGAAGAAGACTTTTGAAATCTCTAATAAAAGAACGACCTTTTGACCTTTCGGCAAAACAATCCAATTTCGACAAAAAATGCACCAGAGTGATCGACTCATTGATACCTTCAATTTGATATATGACATGACCATATTCAGTCAAAAATAAAATTTGACCACAATTTGATCTCACGGGCCACGCCCATTTTTGACCCCGGGGTCACCATTTTAACAACTTTGAAAGAGCAATGTACATCGATCATTCCTACCAAGTTTTGTCGAAATCCGGTTGGCGGTTCTTGAGAAGAAGATTTTTTAAGAATTTGTGCTATTTTTAGATGGCGGCCATCTTGGATTACGTAATGACATCATTTTAACAATTTTGTAATCCCCCTACCTAAGGACCATGACCATGAAGTTTGGTGACTATAGACCCAATGGTTACCAAGGAGAAGACGTTTGAAAATGTTCACGGACGATGGACGACGACGGACACATTGCGATAACAATAGCTCACATGAGCTTCGCTCAGGTGAGCTAAAAATATAAATGGGCAGTAAATTTTGACTTTCATTTTAGTGCGGAGGCATACAAAAATAGGACATAAAAATTTTAATAAAATCAAAAGCATGATACTTATTTTTCTTATTAGTTTTACATGGCTTCAACCCTAATGGCCTTACATGGTATGGTAACTCTTTAGATTTATATTGTTCAATTTTGGTTTTAAGATGGGGTGGTGCCCATAACTCAGTTTTATCAGATAATATCAAAACCATAGATTCGCCATAAGAAGATTTCAAAGTAGACCCTGGGAGAGAATGTATGGGTGCTGTTACACAGTTCATGAATAAACATAATGTAAATATAAGACACGGTAGAAAAAAAATTCATAGAGACCAAGCCATTGTTGAAAGATTTAATAGGACACTAGCTGAAAGATTGTTTGGTTATCAGTATGCTAAGGAGTTGGACAATCCTCATAAACGAAATAGGGAATGGGTTAAGAGGCTACCATCGGTAAATCGCTGCAATAAATTCGGAGACGAAAAAACCCTCTCCAATTGAAATTAAAACATTAAAGGATAGCCCCATATGTCCTACTGTAATCTTAAGATAGTAATACCAACCTGGAGAACAAGAAGGCGGGGTTAAACGTAGAGCTACTGACCCGATATGGAGTGTTGATATTCACAAGATTGATTATCATATTATAACGCAGGGTATAAGAGTTTATTATTTGAAATCACCAGCACCAAAGAGAGGGTTTGTTAAAGAAGAATTGCTTATTGTTCCTGCTGATACCCGTACGCGTATGTCATGATTCCATCTGGTGCTATATATCGTTTTGTATCTAAGGGGGATAGAGTTGTCTTGTTTATTGTTAGTCCATACATCTCATGTTTCATTGAGCGTTAACATATTCATTGAATGTGTGTATTTTTGTTTGTTGAATAATGCATCTTTATAGTTTTCAAAGTATATTTGTTTTTTGATTACATATTTTTTTACGCCTTTGGCTTTCTTGATGACTTGTTCATCTGCTCTCAGAACAGAGTATAAATTTGGTCGCAGACCAATATATTCTGCTATCGGTGTTCCAGCACATTCATCTTTCGTTTTACCTATTACTTTTTTGTTTGTTTCATCGTAGAGTGGATGGTCGTTTGGATAATCAGAGAAGTCATTTTCATCTTTCATCTTAGACATATCTTTGTATACATCTTTTGTTTTGATGTCTACAAGTAGACTGTCAGTGTCGATGTACAACAAGGTGCAGTTTTCACCATACTTCTTTTTTAGTTTGTTGTAGTACCAGTTATACATCAGATGTTTTGATAAGTCTAAGACAGACATGCCAACATAGATTGGCTTGTTTAGTGTTAGTTTTGTTTTGTTTACATGTATTGCAGATAATTCATCTGAGAATTTAACACGTCTGTTGAAATTTGGTTTGGCTATGATTTTTCTTAGTTTCTCATTTTCACTGCCGTCTGTTCTGACAAGTTTTATGTCCACTAGTTTGTGAATATTCTTCATTGTCTTGCCAAACACAGAGTTGTTCATTAGTTTGTATAAATCTTTTTCAAATGCAGACTTTGCATTTTTACGGAATTCTGTGTTAAGACGAATGTATGGTTCCATCCATGGCTTCTCATTGAATTCTAATATACTGTGTATTTTCTTGACTTTCATGCCAAAGGATTTATACAGTTGTAAATTTCTGTAATGCACCACATATTTCTTCTTGTCTATCAAATTGGGGACAAGTTTCTCTACATGTATCATGCTGTTATTTTCTAGCAGTTCTGTTTGGTATTCTGAGAGCCATTCTTTCTTCAATGCAAATTTTCTGGAGCAATTGGATAGTCATTGTGTGATTTGTGTAGTTCTTTGGGATATTCTAAATCAACCTCGAGTATATAACATTTTCCTTTCTCTGCTTTTATCACATTTCCCCCTTTGCTATTTTTGGTTCTCCACTTGAACCCAGAGTATGGGAGTGGCCGACTCATTGCCCAACCGTAAAGATTATTTGCATCATAATACATGATGTGGTTGTCTTCCTTCTCAGGATTGTAATCTGAAACATGTGGATTGTTTGCTTTGGCACGTCTTTTTGACACCAAACTTATACCACCACGCGTACCTTTCTCAATGAATAAATGCATATCAATATCAGTTAATAATTCTGTCTATCTTTGTGTGCTTTAGTAGTGCATCCCATGATAAACCAGGAGCAGTGTAATAATGTAGAGGATCAAGGTTATATGCGTTCATACAAGTTTTTCTGAAGGTCTGGAATACATCAGCAAGTAGAGTGATGTCAGTTTTGAGATAGAGGTCACGATAATCACCAAGTGTTTTACAGTTGAATTCTTTCCATACCTTTTGTGCATGATTATAATCTTGTTCGCTTATGCCTTCATTGGTTAAACTGCTGTACAACTCCTCTATGGGTGGTAATTCTGTTTCTTGAAACTTATCAAAGCTATTCATGTATTCATACGGATCAACGCCTTTTCTAAGTAACAACTCAATATCCTGTGTGGATTCGGGTTGTGCGTTTGTTTGTAATTCATACCCCTCATCCATTTCTTTAACAGTAAACACAATATCGACACCTATTTTTTCATTGACACTTTTGGAACAACCCACGAGTACCTCATCAATATTTACATTTTCATTATAAATCATTAAGCCATCAAATACAAGTGCAGCAACCTCTATTTCTTGCTCTGTAAGATGTCTACAGCTGCCATTAAAGCTTTATTTTCCAATTTACACATTAACAGGTTAACGGCTGATCTGTCAATATTGTAAGTTGTGTTCCTCTCCCTTTTTCGTTGTGTAGCTAGTTTATATAGGGTAGGATTTAGATTAACAACACTATCAATAATTGTTCTCATTCCTTTATAATAGTCAACAAACCACTGCGGTTCATTAGTTATTTCAACCTGACGGCCGTTTAGTATAGCAAGTAAACCTTTCTTGGCATCATCACGTGATATATTATACAAGGCTCTGTATTCAGCAATTAGTTCATCGCGTTCGTTTATATAATTATCTAATGCGGTACATGGTATATTATTCTCATGGCAATAGAAAGCTAGGAGCGTTGGGTGTGAATTTTTCATATCAATATCTAGCATCTTGTCTTTGCAAATTGTATGTCTAATTTTACGACTCGTGTTTTATAAACCAATATTCTCTGATGTCCAATAGCGACCAAATCTATTTCTTTGGTGATAACTCATTGCACGCTCCCCCCATTTGTTTGTGTGCGACAAATAATCTTTAAGTAAAGTAAGTTGCGAGTCTTTATCTATATTTTTCCCCCTAATAAACCGAGAACCAAGCTCAAGGTCATCGGGGTGAGATACAATATATTCAAGCTTTGATTTGTCAATACTAGTCCTGTCCCTGCTTATAACCCCGCATACATTTCATCCGCAAGAGAATTTGAAACTTGATTTGAGTCATTGGACCATTTATCTTCAACAATCACACAGGTGCTTCTGCGAAACCGGCTGCGAGAATCCGCCAGGGGAGCAAATCCAAGATGGCCGCCAGAAAACGTATTGCAAATGTAAATATCAAACTACACAGCATATAAGTGTGTAAAATACATCGTTTTATAGGTTTTAGGGTGTGGGGAATCCGTTTCCGACATCGTATTCATGATTAGAGGTCACGTTCACAATATCAAGTTCCAAAATGGCCGCCAGCCACCTATTGTAAATCCAGATTTTGATCCATACGCTGTAAAAGTAAGTGGATTGCATTGTTTTATATGTGTGTTGGCGTGGGAAATCCATTTGTGGCATCTACTTCGTGATTGGATGTCAATGTCACATGCAAAGGTTAAGGTCAAAGAAAAAAAGCATTTAAAAAACGGATGACTTCAAATTATGTTATTGTACAACTTATTATCAGGCTGGCTGACACATTGTTCACCAATGAAATTGTACACAGCACTCCAAAAAATAGTAAATAATACAGTTAAACATGTAGTACAGGCCCCCGGTCTTTACTAAATGGTGCCGATATGAATACATGTCTTAAGCAGCCACTGTGCCAGTACCGTTGCAGTATCACTTACTATACGTAAATATGTGTCTCCTGTTAAGCATCCATTTGATTTGAAAGGCAGATGTGTTGCATCATATTGTGGATGTTTCAGATATGTTTAACCTTAGCTCCATAATGGTTCGAAATAATACATGGAATATATGCCAGCAATCAGACCCGAGAAAGGTGCAAATGAGGTATCTGTGCATGTGTTTATCTATTTGCACAGATCGGCTCAACAACCTTCTTGTGACAGTAGATCACACACATAACATCTGCTGCTTTGCATGAACATCGCTTCGAATTGCATTTTCCACTACAGCCACAAGTGGTAAGGATTTTGGAGGGGACTGGTTTTAGCGATTTAAGTGGCAGTAAGCTCCCATTGCGGCTGATCCAACCATACTCAAGAGGGTCGAGCTGGTTGGTATCAGCTAGTAAAGTGAGAGCATTGCGGATCACATAAAATGACCTCTTTAGATGTCCTCGGATGACACTTGTTGTGGGTGGTAGCCCCTCTAACCCTACCACTGAATGCTGTGGACGTCAAGTCGTAATTGGTCAAATGTAGTTGCAGTGGTTTTGCTTGTGGCACCGGCCCATACACGGACGAGATATAGTTCTGCCTGATGTAGCTCCGCTTCAGAGAGCACGGGATACTCGCCGAAGCTGGAGAGAAGCATTGCCGGTCTGCATACGAGTGCGGCATGCTTTGTGCCAACTTTGCTGAGTGCATCGTCTCCAGTCGTGACATGTGCCTTGATGAGTACACGGCATAATTCCTCTCCTAGTTTGAGGTGCATGACATGAAGCGGAATCATCCGTCGCTTCTCCCCAGTCCCGTACTGAACCCAAAGCTCATGCAAACCACCCTCTTTGAACAAGCTAATGTAGCGCAGGAGAAGAATTACAGTATCTGTGTCATTAGACACTACGATCGCTTTCTCACAGCCCCTCCCGACTGCCCAGTGCACGTGAGCTATTATGCGACTGTCTGCCTCCTCCTGCCAGTTGTTTAGATCAGCCAGATCACTCGCAGGTGATCCAGCCAACTTCAGTCTCGCAGACGTTAACTCTTCATTGACCACCATTCCACTCAATACCACGTCATGCATATCCCAGCTTTCTCAGCATCCGATATAATGTCCACGTCAATGTTATCTACAAGCCTAAAGTTGGGTGGTAAGGTAGGCTTCATCACGGGTTTGTGGTGAGAGGGTACAATTTGACAGGGAAGTTTTTCTTTTGACGGACGTGCGAATTTCGAGAGATTCGTGCTTGATACAAAAGGCTTTGACTTGGCTGGCGAAGTGGTCTCCTGGTATAGAGCCTGTGCTGTATAATGTTTGCCTTGTGTACCTGAAATGGATGAATTATCATAATCTTCATTGTCAAAGGCGCCAAATGCCCAGCCGTCGTCGGAAAAATGGCTTGGAATGGGCACCCCAGTGACCTCCGATGACTGTATTGTGTAAGCACACATGAGACACCTTGATCGCTTCACTTCATTGTAGCTAGACGAGGTACCTACTCTGTTCAGTGTTGTCAGTATCTCCCTGCTGCGTGTCTTCCCATACATGTATTGTCCTAGCATTGTGTGGAGTGGGGTTTTCCTCCGGCCGTGGTGAATATGGTTATATGTCATCTGGAAATGACAATTGAGTTTGGAATGGCGATTTTTCAAAGCCCATCTATCCTCTTCGTCAAACAAAGTGTCTTCACCATCATCACAGAATGCATGTTCTTCCTCATCTGGCATTTGCATCATTTCCATTTTGGCCATCATTGATTTGGGAATGTCATATAATGCTGAATAGAATGTCAGCCATTCGTCAGGGATTATCGTGTTTTCCCAGGAATGCTTAAGTTCTTCAGCGTCACAGAACTTGTCGTCCAGACCATAATCGACTTGTTTAGCGGCTTTGTTCAATGATTCACCAACGTGTCTAACAGCGTCAAGATTTTTAATTTTAATAGCTAAGTCCGCGGCTGTGATGTTGGATGAAAAAACAAGTTCGGATTCATTTCGCCTAGGATTTGGAGCAAATTGAATTTTGCCACCATAGTGGTCTTCGAGTAACTTTTTAACATCGCGGTTGTATATTATGAAATCAAGAGTGTCATCTAAATGATACATACAACTAGTGATGTCCTTCACAGTAAACCCATACCCTTCTTGCAACAGAGGGTCAATGTGCTCTAAGGCCTGCAAAAACAAAGTATGTTTGACCGCAGAATTCGAATTGCATTCGTCAATAGGTATACTACTAGAGGACTGTACATCTTGCTCATATGTATGAAAGTAACGTCTGATACAAATTGCATGACAATACAAATCTGATGCAAACACATCCTCAACACTGCTTAGCTCCGCGACTCTACAGAATACCTCATCTTTCAGATGTTTAGTAGCAGTCAGAAAATTTTGCGCTGCAACTTGCTCACTAATTCTGAATTTGTCTCGCAACGATACACGGTTTACTTGAACCCTATCACTGCCACACACAACACATTTCAGCAGTGTTGGATCTCTCTCACAACTCGCTGCTTCCTGTGACAGAGCTGCGACGCATCATGGGTTGTGTACATTCGTCTTCTATCTGTTCCATTTCAGTGTCTACATGCTGAGCAACAGCTTCAGCCTGTTCAATTGCTTTCAGTTTTTGCATATGTGTATACCACTTGAAGCACTTGTTAGTGTTGTGGTACACATATGCTGTGCCTCCACCCTCTGCTATTCTCAGTCTTTTGCTGATTACATCTTTCCTGATTGACGCAGCAAGCTTCATACTCTCTCGACCAGCTTCTTTTGGTTGTGTTGTTTTATGCTTATCCCCCAATTCTTGGCAGATGATGCATTTCGTGGGATCAAACTCTGTTGAGATACCCGGTGTCAGTAGAACCCCAACATGTTCACACACAGGAGTAGACTGCTGGCTCCTGCCCTCCGCCATTCTCGTACAGTCTGTGTATATGTATACGACAAACTGACAACAACGTATACAACTACATATATTATATATAAACACTCTTTGAATTCAATACTCGTTATGAAAATGTGTAGCAATGCTGCTAAGTTGACAGTCAGAAACCAACTGTAACGTGCAACATTCAGCTGCAATCGGTATAGGCCAACGCAATGCTGGATGGGTGTGTTACATATTAACAGCGCGGTACTTTAAATTAATGGACATACGATACACGCCGTGATTGGAAAGTGGCGCGAAAGATCAATACAACGCTGTGATTTTATTTCAATATTAACAACACTGGTTTATATGATGTATTAAAGTGACAGATATATCATCTACGATATACAGTCGAACATCCACGAACAGCCACCTCTCTACAACGGCCACCTCTATTTAACAGCCACAATTCTAAGATCCAACGTGATGAATTACCAGAGCCACAATTAATGTGCGTAATTTGATCAACATTGTGGGGGATTTTGTGTATTATTCACCAAAACTGGCAAGATGTTTATAAAAGTACGCACCTTAACTGTAGCTCTGAATTACTATATGAGTTGCCTCTCTGTAACAGCCACCTCTGTACAACAGCCAGTTTGAGGTTTTCCATGAATTGCTGTTGTAGAGAGGTTGTTTTGTACATGTACAAGGCGATGGGTAGGGACCGTGAGGTGACGGGCTGTGTATGTGGCGGAAGGGGGTCTGAATCTGGAATTTGTGTCTGGGGTTTTGGTGATTTTAGACCTTGATCTTGTGAACGTGACCTTTAACAACGAATACGATGTCAGAAACGGATTCCTCACACCATAAAACCTATAAAACGATGTGTTTCACAAACTAATATGATGTGTAGTTTGATATTTACATTTGCAATACGTTTTCTGGCGGCCATCTTGGATTTGCTCTTCTGGTGCGTTCTCGCAGCCGGTTTCGCAAAAGCACCTCCGTGATTTTTGAAGATAAATGGTCCAATAACTCAAATCAAGTTTCAAAATCTCTTGCGGATGAAATGTATACGGGGTTTTAGGCAGGGCCTGGACTATACACTCGCGCAATGTAATATCGCGATCATCTTCTGAGTTGAACTTACCAATTTTAAAAAGTTCTTTGTTTAGTGGCTTATCCTCAATTACCTCTCGTTATTTTGAATTTATCTGGTGGCGTTGACTCTACTAACTTTTCCAAAGAAGAAGCCATAAACTGAAAACTATCTAAGAATTTAAGCTGCCCAAGACTGAATGATACATATTTTTCCGTGTTATTTGGAATGCACGTTATGTTACCTGACACTTTGGCTATCTACTGCATGATTAAATGGCTGTCATATCCTCTAAGGTTGTGGAATAACACAGGGATTGGTGTTTTAAACGGTTTTATTGCAAGTCGTAGATTACATTTGTTGTGTGCAAGCCCTCTGTATTCACCTGTTATATGGCAGTGGTCACAAACTTTATCATTATCGAATTGTGTTCCTTTACAAATCCAGCATTTAGTTGCAGCCTGGAAATCTTTTTCATTCTGCACTGTCATTTGTAGTGGTTTTGGTTTGCTAAATATTTGATTTATCATATACTGCGCTTTTTTGAGAGATTTCAGTAATTTTTCTGTGGCATTCTCACCTCTGTATATTACTGGTTCTTCTGCTTTACCATCATATCTGACAGGCTACATGTTCGCTTGTTATTTCTGCTTTTTTACTTTCTTGTTTGATTATGCTTTCAATGTCGGCGTATATGGGACGGGCATTTGGTTTTGATGGTTCTTGAATTTGATGTGGCTTTTATCTTTTTGGGGTATTCTATTTTTGTTGCAGTTTTGTTGATGCCTTTACAATCTGCTTTATGCTTGAGTAGTAAGCCTTCTTGTGAGAAGCCATATAGACAGTGTTCACAGAAGTGAGTTTTTCCTCCGTGCTTGTTGTTCTTGTTTGTTTGCTATTGCTTTGGGCAAAGGAATATATGAAGAACCTTTGAGGGGTTCATATTTTGCTACATTCAAATATAACTTGATGCACTATATACAGTCGAACTTCGATGGGTCGAACCCTGGTAAACTCGTCAGCCATGCTTGCCTCGAACTAGCCTTTAGGTCCCGGCAGAATTCCTATATAAATACGTTAAAACTACCCGGTATAGGTCGAACTTGTGAAAGTCGAACAACCCTCAATGCCTCGAATCGCTGTCACGCCCGGTCGTGTATAAATCCACTATAAACACCACAAAAACTCGAACATGTCAGACGATTGTCTCCAGACTAGTTGATTGACTTTCACACCTATTGTTAACCGGTTGTCAAACAAATCTCAAGTGGTCATTTGAGCGTATACAATAACGGCAGTCGTGACCAGCATACGTGGTAATTATGCATTGACCAATGTTGGCGAAGTTGTTAGTTAATTAAAGTGGTAATTTATGGGACATGTGGAATTAAATATCGCTCAGTTTTAATTAATGACCCAAGCATCTGGCCTTTTAAGTTGTAAATTTCAACATGAAACTGTTTTTACTATGATCAGTAATGAGTGTGATGTGTCATCCGATTTATTCGCCATATAAGCAGGTGAAGCGGAAGACTACAAAGCAAGGCGAGATAACAGACTTCTTCAATACCGGACGTGTATAACTTTCATGTAAAACTTGTACTGGGTTCCATGTGATAGTAAATTATGATATGCAGTGAATGTGGTTCCGGGTCCGAAGTAGTGATGGGGCGACTGGGCATTATCGTATCGGACGGGGCAATCAGGTCCGCCAATTGTATTTCGTAATTATTTTCTGTTGTTCTCATGTTCTATTGCTGTATAATGGCTATGTAAATAAAAACACACATGAGTTTGCCGCTTTCTTTATTTTATTAAAGCCTGTTTCTGTTAATAAACGACTGTGACAATCAACCGTAAATGCAAATGTAAGCGCATTTATATGAAACAACGTGTCGTAATGACGACTTGTTTCACTTAGTACACTGACCAACTCGTCGATCTGTAATGGTTACAGTAGAAAATCCCGATGGGTCGAACAACGGATGGGTCGAACTAAAACTTAACCCCGCAGGCTGTTCGACCCATCGAAGTTCGACTGTATCTCCAAACCTGAGGCTGTGTTTGTAAATTTCTCAATCCAAGTTTGTAAATAAGAAGTTTGTTTATTATAAAATTCACCTACTTTATTTCCATCAAGAGCAGCACTTTGTTCTCCATGGTTTTGTCCAACGACATATTTTCTTTCTCCATTACCTTCATCTTTGAAGAATTTTACAGAAATACCAATTGAAAACTTTATACCATTGTATTCTTTTATATCTTGTTTGATTTGATTTATTACAACAGACTTTTTTTCATCAAACAGAATAGAAGGGTCTTTATATTTATGTGCGTAGATAATTACACAGTGGTTTGTCGACCAATTTTAATTATGAAACAGATTTTCTTTCCTTGAGAACTTGTTTCAATTCATTGATAACATCTTTTTGTAATTCTGCATATTTCTGGTTATATCGTTTTTCCTTTTTCTTCTGGCGTCGCCTTTTACGCAGATTTTCTAATGTGGTCAGCGATTTAATATCCATCTGAACCTTTGATGGTTCTTTCAGCGCTCATAACCCTATTCTCAAATCATCGCCAGTAATAACACCATTGCGGTGCAATTGCAAGAGATAATCTACATTTGTGCTCATGTTTATTATATTTTTATTATTACATTTCTTATTTAATATAATAAATAACATAATAAAATAAACAAGAGTTGTCAGAAGACAACGAAGCTCGCTTGTTGGCAGCCTTCACTCAAACTTGGCACAGTTGCATAAAAAAACATGAATATTATATAACTTGACCTTGGGTTAAGGGGCGTGCGGTGGACCTTGACATTGGGGTCAGTGGTGCAAGGTGGGTCGTGGCTTTGCTATAGCATAATATAGCATATTAAGATGAATGCATGTATGAAATATCAATGCGCTCCCTAAAAACAGAAGTAAAACAAAATTTAACCCAACGTTAAGTTTATGAACGCACTAAGTTGGTGATTTTCTACAGCATGATAGCTATTCACATGAGGAATGCATGTATGAATGTGCTAAGTTTCTGACCTTGACCTTGGGAAAAGGGGTGGGGGTGGGTCATGGATTAGCTGTAACACAATAGAGGATCATCAGATGAAAGCATGTATGAAATATCAAAGCGTTCTCTGTAAAGAAACAGAAGTTACACAACATTTACCCCAACGTTAAGTTGATGAACATGCTAAGTTTGTGACCTTGACCTTGGGGTAAGGGTTGGGTGGTGGGTTGTGGATTTGCTACAGCATAATAGAGGGTCATCTGAGGAATGCATGTATGAAATATCAAGGCGTTCCATGAAAGGAAACAGATGTTATCAGACATTTACCCCAACGTTAAGTTTATGAATTTGCTAAGTTTGTGACCTTAACCTTGGGGAAAGGGGTCAGGGGTGGGTCATGGATTTGCTATAGCACAATAGAGTATCATCAGATGAATGCATGTATGAGATATGAAGGTGTTCCCTGTAAATAAACAGAAGTTACACAACATTTACCCAACATTAAGTTTATAAACATGCTAAGTTTGTGACCTTGACCTTGGGGTAAGGGTTGGGTGGTGGGTTGTGGATTTGCTACAGCATGATAGAGGGTCATCTGAGGAATGCATGTATGAAATATCAAGGCGTTCCATGAAAGGAAACAGATGTTATCAGACATTTACCCCAACGTTAAGTTTGTGGACGCCGACGTCAACGACGCCGGGGGTATGTCATAAGCTTTTCTGCACTTTGTGCAGACGAGCTAAAAATGGAAAATAGAAAATAAACAGCATAAACAGACGACAAAAATTAAGATAGCGGTGTAAGGGTTAAAACAATATTTATGTTTTAATTTGTAAAACATGGGCAAGACAAGAACAAGACGAAAATTCCACCACGCAGACGGTGTCACGCCTGCCGAGGCATTTTACCGTAACATGATCATGGGTACGAAAAAAGGTCAGTCATGTTAATGGCAGCACGACTGTGCTCCAAATGTCCACATGTATTAAGTGTCAAAATTGAGCCAATTGAACCAAATGATGAAGAAACTTTTTCCACAACTATGTGAAAGTCAAAAAGGTCAAGGTCATGTTAATGGGGGCATAAGTGTGTTCCAATTACTCACATGTATCAAGTAATAATAAAGGTATATATATAATGATGAAGAAACTGGTACAAACTAAATGTGAAGGTGAAAAAGAATTCCACCACGGAGGCGGTGTGGCGCCTGCCAAGGCATTTGACAGTAACATGATCATGGAAACGAAAAAAGGTCAAGGTCATGTTAATGGTAGTATGAGTGTGTTCTATATGCGCACATATATCAAGAGTCCAATACTGAAGCAATCCATAAAGAACTAGATTGGTCAGTAAGCGAGGCTTACGGAATAGCCCCCGCGTGGGCCCAGGTACCCCTAAGTATGTAAAAAATATTCCAAGTGTGTGGGCTTGTGACCTTGATTCTGGGCACGAACGTGAATTTGTCACACGGTGGTAAAGGTCCATTGGAGCAATGCGTGTGTGAAATGTGAAGCAGATCCGAGCAAGGAAATAGAAGTTATAACCAATTTCTATCATGTTAAGTTTTGTAAAGAGACTAAGTATGTGACCTTGACCTCGATCAGCGGGGATTTGTCACAGCATGATAGTAAGTATATCACCTTGACCTTGGGATCAGCGAGGGTTGGACGGTCATAGGTTTGTTGCAGCATGATAGTACAACCTTAGAGGAATGCACAAGTGAAATATTAAGAATTTTCAATGAAGGAAATAGAAGTTATAACTTATTTCTCTGATGTTAAGTTTTGTAAAGAGACCAAGTATTTGACCTTGACCTTGGGATCAGCGGGAGTCGTGGATTTGGCACAGCATGGTACACTCCCGCCTGCGATTCTCTTACCAAGAATTGCAATCCAGTGGTCCTTGAATTGCAATTCGTCCCCTCTGAAATTGCAGTCTAATTGCGGTCCAATCGCGGTCCCGTTTTTGCGGTCATTCTTTCGCGATACCGTTTGTGCGGTCATTCTTTTGCGGTCCAGTTTGTGCGGTCATTCTTTGGCGATACCGTTTGTGCGGTCATTCTTTCGCTATTTGCGGTAAAAACTTAGCGTTACGCGTATATATACACCTAATTCTACTATTTGTGTATATTTCATTGAATTTTAAATGGCTAAATACAGATGGGAAAATATATCTTTTGGTCAGAAAAAATCAACTATTTCGATTTTATTGCCGCATTGGTCAAGCAGAGCGGTCCGCTGGTTTGACCGCAGAGCGCAGCGTAAAGCGGTCATTCTTTCGCAGTTTAAAGAAAAAAAGGAGCGTAAACTGCAATTAAAAGCGGAGCGCAGCGCTAACTGCGCTATAAGTATTGCAATTCCGCAACCAACTCTTTGGACCGCAGTCACATGATTGCAGTCCGATTGCGTTCCAATTGCAATTAATGGGAACGCGAATTGCAATCCTGCGCTCCAGGAATTGCAATTCGCCTGGTAAGAGAACCGCAGGCCACTCTGTAGTAGAGCCTTACAGGAATGCATGTGGGTGAAATATTAAGCATTTTATATGAAGGAAATAGAAGTTATAACATATTTCTCTGATGTTAAGTTTTGTAAAGTGACTAAGTATTTGAGCTTGACCTTGGGATCAGCGGGGGTTGGACGGCCGCGGATTTGGCACAGCATGGTAGTAGAGCCTTACAGGAATGCATGTGCGAAATATTAAGCCTTTTAGATGAATGAAATAGAAGTTATAACAATATTTGTCTGATGTTAAGTTTTGTAAACATACTAAGGATTTGACCTTGACCTTGGGATCAGCAGGGGTTGGACGGTCGTGGATTTGGCACAGCATGGTAGTAGAGCCTTACAGGAATGCATGTGTGAAATATTAAGCCTTTTAGATGAAGGAAATAGAAGTTATAACAATATTTCTCTGATGTTAAGTTTAGTGACGGACGGACGGATGGACGGACAACCTGACTCCAGTATATCCCCCCTATAACAACCTGACTCCAGTATACACCCCCCACAATTTGTTGCGGGGGGGGGGGGGGGGGGGGGTATAAAAATAGTTTGGGGCACATACAAATCTATACCCCATCCACCTTCACTTGTACAGATTGATTGATTGACTGGGATGTTAGTCATTTAACAACTCGGTCGTACACAGACAACATACATGCGTGTGTACTGTACATATGTACATGTAGGTGGGATCATTGAACAACTCGTACACGGACAACATACATGCGTGTGTACTGTACATATGTACATGTAGTTCATTTAAAGGTACATACCCACTCAGTAGGCACAACATGGTATTTACAGTGCAGTCTCCGTTTTTGTTCCACCGTAGACAACACTTGCAAACTCAACGCGAACGCAACGGTTTGCTATAGCGTTGTCTATGTTGTTTAAACGTATAATACGGTTCGTATACGTGTAATACACATTGTCAAACCGTTTAAATTAAAAGCGTTATAATATGTTGTTTACACGTATAATACGGTTTCGTACACGTGTAATAACATTCGAGTGTCAAACCGTAAATTTAGTTTTACACCGTGTAATACGTTTAGCTTCAAGGCGTATAACACGCTTTGACGTATTCATATGTAGCGAGGTGAAAGAGTTGAAACGTGTACAATGCTTTACCTGGAAGCGTGTAGCTATATGAAAGCGTTGAAACGTGTACAACGGTTACACGTTTTAACGCGAATACCTGTTCGGCCCCGATCGCTTCGAGGCGTCCTTGTTTCGTCCCTTTTAAAATATCGCGAATACATACCCTCAGATCGAGTTCAAAGTACATCAGCGGTGTGATTTAGCACTTCAATTGATCCCTAATCCCTGATGCCTAATTAGTCACGCTTTTAACACGACAGATGTACCTTGCCGTTTATCAAAATGTTTGCGAATTGTAGATCACGTGAGCTGGCTCATCAGGATATGCGGCATTCCTACGTACATGTACATTTTATATACAGAAAAATGACCCCTAATACAGCGTAATGTAACAGTTCCTAACTTAATATGGAATAGCCCGGGCCGATAGTCCGTGTCAGTTACTTGGGGTTAAATATTACGAACACAGATAAACACAGTGCATGGTTTCTTTATTTTATTTTAACATCATCAGAAATGGCGAGTCTAGGAACTCTCGTATCTTTACGCTGAAGCCAGTCTATTTCAGTCACTAATCCGCTATACACCTGTCCCACGCGTGTGTTAAGATTAATCGATACTTGGAGAAACTGAATACACAGCGAGCTGCACACTGGTTTAACACGGATATGGCCAGCGGATATGTGTCATAAATTACTTGGTGGTCAAAACCGGTAAATTTACAAGGTTTATAGCGAAATAGCAGCCGACTGGCAATTTTTCTCGGACCGATTTTTAAGACTAGTTTTCAAATCTCAATCGATCTGAGAGTTCAAAAATCGGTCCAGAACCGGAAAACTGAAAATTTTAGAAGCCCTGCAGTGAGTCTAGCATATATGGCCCAACATCCGCACCTTTGGGTTAGGGTTAGGGTTACTATATAGTGGTTACAAATGGACATCTATGTGCACAGGTGCGGATTTTGGGACCTATCTAAAGTATATATACACACACGAAGAACGATCTGAGCATGCGCATTCTACGCGATACACGGTTGGCATACCAAAACGTGTAATGCGTTAAAACCCGTGGAAACGTGTTATACGTATAACACGGTTTCATCTGTACGGTGCTGTGTACATGTAGAAGCGTGTAACCGTTCGTCAAAGAAAGCGTTAAATCGTTTAAACGGTTTACCTTAGCGTTGTATACGTTTACAACCGTTGTATACGTTTACAACCGTTGTACACGGATTACACGCTTTTGAAACTCAATGAGTTGAACACGGTTTGTTCGACTTTCGCGCATGCGCAAGATTGGGGAAACGCAACGCATGGCCGAAAACGTATTACACGTAGACGACACACGGTTTGAAACGCAACTAACGGAAACTCCACGGATACGCAACGCACAACACTTTGTACACGTATAAACCCGGAACATTTTGACAGAAACAACTGTATAGGAATTAAATAAGTGTATAATTGTGTCCACCAGTTCTAAAAATTACAAGTGCCCGCTATACAGATATAATAATTTAGTAATGTTTATTTTACTGATAGTGACGCGAGGAGGTATCGGGTTATTTTCATATGCAAATGAGGTATGATATTTTTTAATTATTTATACTACCGGTATTTAAATGTGTCACCTGAAAAAATAATATTTTTGACAGATTATAAAGTATGATCATTGCAAAAAACATAAATACTGAGAATAAATAGTAATGCCCGTTAACAGTTTAAGGAAACACGGTTATCGCCCCTGACATCAGTGTGAAAATTTACGTCAGATATAAAATGTATAATAATGCCAATTAATACGTTGGGTAATGGTGAATGAATGTTTATTTTGCCAGAAAATGTCTCTGATGATGTCTCTGATATAAATAACAGTTTGTGTCTACTGAGTGGGCATGTACCTTTAACAACTAGGTCCAGGCGCGGATCCCGGATTTCGGGTTAGGGGGGACGTAACTATTTTGCAATACTTGACTATATTATTGAACGAGCTAAGCTCGTTCGATAATATAGTGAAGTATTGCAAAATAGTCGAGATAGCGCTAGGGGGGTCCGGGGGCATTCCCAGCCGTAAGATTTTGCAAATCTACATCGCATTTCCTGCGTTCTGGCGCATTTTGGAGCAACAATATTGACACTGTCACAGTATGTTTAGACATGATTTTTGATTGAAAACGTTTAAATTTTGAAACAATAAGAAAACGACCGAAATATGCATGGAATACATGGCACTTGGCATGAAACGTGCCTTGTAACTTGTAAAAAATCTTTACTCGGCGTATTTTAATTTTAGGGGGGGGGGGGGGGGGGGGGGGGGGCGCACCGTGTCAGCCCACCCCTAAATCTGCCCAGTAGTACACAGACTACATACATGCATGCGTACTGTACATATGTGCATGTAGTTCATTTAACAACTGCCCCGTGCAGGCACCGGGGCGGGATCAACTGATCCTGAGAATAGTGCTGCAGTAGCCATTGCTTGTCGTAAAAGGCGACTAAACTGGCTTAACGATTGGGTTCATACTTTCCGGAACCCACTATACCGGATTTGGCCCTCATGTACATTTTTGGCTTTCTTGTATGTGAGAGTTGAGTCGGGCTATACCCCATATATAAAAGTAAGATTAGCGCTAATCCTATTACTTTTAGGGGATGGGATAAATGATGCTGGTGTGGCGAGGGCCTGGCACCAGATCAGGTTGTTCTAATTTCAGGACTGAATATATATTTTGATTGTAAATATTGAGTTCTGAAGTTGGGATTTACCCCCCTTGGACAGGTGGATACGGGACTCGACCCCGTTGACCCGTCTGCGTGTAGACTCCCTGAGGCTTGTACCTCTATGTCAGAAAAGCGGACGTTAAACCCTATTCACTCACTCATTTAACAACTAGGTCGTACACAGACAACATACAGTCGAACCTGCTCGGGCGGTCACCTTTAGTCAGCGGTCACTGCCGTTAAGCGGCCACTTCAAATTCCTCCCGCGCATTTTTGCTATATAAAACGCTTTCATTCAACGGTCACTCGTCTAACACAGCCAGCGGTCATTAATTATCGTCCCAAACTAGTGATCCAATTTCATTAAACGGTCACCTCTAATCTCGATTTCAATGTACCCTGCGGCGGTCGTTACAGAAGCGCGAATTAACAATGATGTCAGCAGTCAATGCGGGTAATTAAAACACCTAACACGTCGCCGCGTATGCGATATTGAGAGGGTGTTTCACAGGTGCAAATTGTGTTGCCCGAATTGTCGGCGCATTATTGAAAGAACAGCCTATCGCATCCGGGTTCTTGCACCTTGTCCGTCGATCCGTAATTTCTATAGGTTACCGGCACAAATGTTGTAAAAAGGAACA
This sequence comes from Conchocele bisecta, assembly GCA_029237695.1. Taxonomy (NCBI): domain Eukaryota; kingdom Metazoa; phylum Mollusca; class Bivalvia; order Lucinida; family Thyasiridae; genus Conchocele; species Conchocele bisecta. The sequence continues at coordinate 91,287,171 of CM055269.1, forward strand.
GCCCATTGCCAGTTACCAAATTGACAAAACACGAATAGCTGATATAATTGGTGTGTATTGCCCAGGACCGAGTGTAACCGGCTCAAATATAATTTAAGCAAATGGCCTCATATGTCGAATATGAGCCGAATGGCGCACTTATTGACTGCTTTTGCTGACATCGCCTATGCATTATTTACATACACAATTGGAAATGAATCCAAATTCGACTTGACCAAATACCCGAGAAAAAAAAAAAAAAAAAAAAAAACTTATCCCACACCATTTCCGATTATACCACATTATGCCCTATTATCTAGTACAATAAATTAATTACAATATGAATCTTGCAGATCAACAGTTGCAGTAGGCTGTAAAATAACAACAAAAACGTGAACATTGGTGTTTTTATTTGTTGACAGATTTTTTATTTCATTAAATGATATAATCCACTCATTACATGTTCAGGTTCAATTTTGAATCTATTAAATAAATATAAAGATACACATTTATATTGCATTAAAACATACATATTTAATCAATATGGTACTCTAAATTAATCATTAATATTATTTATTACATTTGTATTATCAAGTCAACATACATGTCTATGTTATCTTTATCTTCATTTCAATTTTCAAAATTTACCTGAAATGTACCTGAAAACACAACCCTCTATTAAGAGGTCACCTCTGTTAAACAGCCAGTTTTGTCACTTCCCTTGGGTGACTGCTTAAGACAGGTTTGACTGTACATGCATATGTACTGTACATATGTAGAGGTGTACCGCTTTGAGCTGGCGCGTTATTATTGTAAATATTATTGTAAACACGTGGTATTTTTAAATAGTTAACGTCATATGTTGTAGACATGGTATTTGTATACCAGCGCAAACGCATTAACATTCGATAGAATTGCTAATAATAGTAACATCGCTTAGTGCTCTAGTGGGTAGATCTGCTGTTTGGTGATCGGACGGTCGTGAGTTCAAATCCTGCCAAAGGAATACATTTTTCTCTCGCTTTTACTATTTTGGCGCCAGAGGTAACGCACACATCCCGAAACAGTCGTGCATTTACTTTTACACAACATTATAAAACACTTCACTTTGAACCTAATCATTGTGAAATGCATTCTGCACATTCGTGTGTTATTGTGAAAGTCCAGCTCGACTCACTACAAATGCAAATATGTTACGGAGAACACCATGTCGAAAATAAACCTCTCACTTCAGATAATAAACTAATAAATAAATAAACGTGGATGCATGTGGTTCATAATTACCATGTCAATTGTTGTTACATGTAATAAAGATTCATTAAAAAGAAAAAGAAAACATAAAAACAATATTTAAAAAAATATATATATATATATAATGGCCAAAGTGAGGATCGAACGCATGCAGTGCAAAATTAAAATCAAGTGCCACCGTTGGCCGCCAGTTTAACCACTGCTCCAGTATGAGAAACTGTTTTGTCAATCGCAATATATCGATCATGACTATAGCGACGCGCCATAATAAACAGGGAAATACCTACAGGAATTCCATGTTTGTTTATACACCAATGTTTATATAAACAAAGCATGTAAACAACGCAATTTCAGGCTGGTATACTTATACATGTATGTCATTTAACAACTAGGTCGTACACAGACAACATACATGCATGTGTACTGTACATATGTACATGTAGTTCATCTAACAACTAGGTCGTATACAGACAACATACATGTACATGCATGTGTACTGTACATATGTACATGTAGTTGGGATCATTTAATTTTTTCATCGACCATCCCTAGGGGTTTATATGTCCAACTCTTTTTACCACTGGAAAATATAAAATACCAATTCAATATTAATGAACAATTATTTATACCGCAACACATACACTACTATAATTCTAGTGCATTAATTATTGTCCATGGGGAACATGCTGTCAGGTCATTGACATTCTAGACAGGCCAGAAAACTTGGTTTGAAAGTGATGCATAATTTTGTATTCATGAATGAAACGTGTTACATCACTTATTGTGATTATCATTTTAACTGTTTGACAAGATGGTTCAAAAGAGGAAATGAAAATAAACTAGAAGTGTGGTCTATCGGCACACGAATGCCCCTGCTGGCAGCCAAAGAAAATGAGGCATATTTGAAAACAAACACAGAGGGCCAGAGAAGCATGCATCTGTTGTCACAGCATAATAGCTGACCTACAGAGCAATGAGTGTGTGAAATATCAAGCAGATCCATGCAAGGAAACAGACATTATAAGACACTTACCCGAGTTTCGAACACACCAAGTATGTGACATTGACCCTGGGCTTAGCGGGGGGGTGGGACAATAGTGGATTTGTCACAGGGTGGTAGAGGACCATTAGAGCAATGCGTGTGTATCAACCAGATCCATGCAAGGAAACAGACAATATAAGACATTTACCTGAGCGTTAAGGTTCCAAGTATGTGACGACCCTGGGCTTAGACGGAGCGGGACGATCATGGATTTTTCACAGGGCAATAGAGGACCATTACTGCAATGCATGTGAGAAATATCAAGCATATGACCCTGAGCCTAGCAGGGGTGGGATGATTGTGGATTTCTCACAGGGTGGTAGAGGACCATTAGAGCAATGCGTGTGTGAAATGTGCAGCAGATCCGAGCAAGGAAACAAGGTTTCGAACACACCAAGTCTGTGACCTTGACCCTGGGCTTAGCGGGGGCGGGACGAATGTGAATTTGTCACAGGGCGGTAGAGGACCAATAAGCAATACGTGTGTGAAATGTGAAGCAGATCGGAGCAAGGAAACAGAAATTATAAGCCATTTACCTGAGCGTTAAGGTTTCGGGATGGACGTACGGACGCCGGTAACACTATATTCCCCCCTCACCTTTCAGTCAAAGTTGAAGAAACATTATGACATAAAAAACATGGCTAAGTGTTTCCACAAACATGTGAAGGTCAAAAAGGTCACGGTCATGTTAATGAGGGCATAAGTGTGTTCATGGTGGCATGAGTGTCTTGCAAATGCTCACATGTATCAAGTGTCCAAATATTGAAGCAATCCGTCAAGTAACATTAAAATTATACAAGAATTTCGCCACGGAAGCGGTATCGCGCCTGCCGAGGCATTTGACAGTGAACATTACAAGTAAAATGACCTTGACCTTAAGAATTTGGATGTGGGGGTGTGCGTAATGAAGCATCATACCTAGACAAACATTGATGTGAAATATTATCAAAGTCTGGCAAGGGGTTAAAGAGATATTGTGAAAAAACAATAAGCTTAACGCATTTCTGCTACAAAACCGGTGAACATTTATACAAGTAAATAAATGACCTTGACCTTGAGAATTTGGATGTGGGGGTGTGCGTAATGAATCATCCCTAGACAAACATTGATTTGAAATATTATCAAAGTCTGGCAAGGGGTTAAAAAGATATTGTGAAAAAAAAATAACTTTAACGCATTTCTGTTACATAACTGGTGAACATTACAAGTAAATAAATGACCTTGACCTTGAGAATTTGGATGTGGGGGTGTACGTAATGAAGCATCATCCCTAGACAAACATTGATGTGAAATATTATCAAAGTCTGGCAAGGGGTTAAAGAGATATTGTGAAACTAGAAAATGTGTTCATAGAACACGGATGCCCCACATATCGCTTTGATAATAAATGAGGCCAAATTGCAAGTGAATTTTTTTTTTTACCTGAGCGTTAAAGTTTTTGAAGCACCAAGTATGTGACCTTGACCCTGGGCTTGGCGGGGGCAGGACGAACGTGGATTTGGCACAGGACGGTAGAGGACCATTAGAGCAATGTGTATATGAAATATGAAGCAGATCGGTCGAAGGATGAAGAAATTATGAGACATTTACCCGAGCGTTAAAGTTTTGTGACGGACGGACGGACGGGACGGACAGACAAGGGTAACACTAAATGCCCCCTCCACTATCATGGTGGGGCATAAAAACAATAACTTTAACACATTTCTGATACAAAAGCGGTGAACATTAAAAGTAAATAAATGACCATGACCTTGAGAATTTGGATGTAGGGGTGTGCGTAATGAAGCGGACGACGCGGACGACGCGGAAGCAGGCGCGACAAAAATGTTGAAGATTATACAAACTTTTTGACATTTGTTGACGCGGACAACGAGGACACAGACGACGATGAACATAAAAAGCGGCAACTATAGTTGTGCCTTCTAAAACAGGCGCGACAAAAATGGCTAAGTTGATTACGCAAAAAAAATAGGTCAAGGTAAAAACAAAAGGGCCATGATGGGCTTGATGGCCCTAATTCGCTCACCTGACTCCATGAACACCAGAGGAGAATGTGACATCGAGTTCATATGTGTTTTAAAAAAATTGTGCTATTTTTAGATGGCGGTCATCTTTGATTAAGCGATGATTACCAAATCTGAAAATGCTTCACCCAAGGATCTTAATGTACTATGAAGTTTGGCCAGCATCGGCCATGTGGTTCCTGAGAAAAAGACGTTCAAAATCTCGAATACATCATTGTACATCGATCATTCCTACCAAGTTTCGTCGAAATCCAGCTAGCGGTTCATGAGAACAAGATTTTTTAAGAATTTACGCTATTTTTAGACGGCGGCAATCTTGGATTAGCGATGACCTCCATTTTAACAAATCTGAAAAGGCTTCACCCATGGACCATAACTTTTAAGTTTGGCTACCATGGGTCAAGCGGTTCATGTGAAGAAGAATTTTGAAATCTCTAATAAAAGAACGACCTTTTGACCTTTCGGTGGCCATCTTGGATGACATAACCATCCGATTTCGACAAAAAATGCACTCGTTGATATCTTCAATTTGATATATGACATGACCATATTCAGTCAAAAATAAAATTTGACCCAAATTTAACCCCACGGGCCACGCCCATTTTTGACCCCGGGGTCACCATTTTAACAACTTTGATGCATTGTACATCGATCATTCCTACCAAGTTTTGTCGAAATCCGGTTGGCGGTTCTTGAGAAGAAGATTTTTGAAGAATTTGTGCTATATTTAGATGGCGGCCATCTTGGATTACGTAATGACGTCATTTTAACAATTTTGTAATCCCTCTACCTAAGGACCATGACCATGAAGTTTGGTGCCTAGGCCCAATGGTTACCGAGGAGAAGACGTTTGAAAATGTTCACGGACGACGACGACGACAGACACATTGCGGTAACAATAGCTCACAAGCTCAGGTGAGCTAAAAAGGTCACTAGTTGGATAGTGTATGTGGTGGGCACGCGTTGGTTATGAAGTTGTGCATGGATGGTGGTCGTAGGTAGTACCCTATAGAAAATGAAAGTGGGATCCCGGTTTTATCCCGGTAAATCCCACCGGGATTTTTATTTCCCGCCGGGATTAAGTGAGATATAACCGGGATTAAAATATCCCGGTGGGATTCGTTGCAAAAGCGGGATTTTCAACTTTAACAACTGGGATATACCGGGATGTAGTGGGATTTATCCCAGTACATTTCAACAACAATTAAAAAATCCCAGTTATATATTATATGATACACTGGATCCCACTTAATGGGAAAACTGGGATATTGGAGAAAAAAAAGTTGGATTAGTGATAAAATGAACTGTATGCGTGAATGTACATGTATGTTATTACAAAGTATTAAATTGATTGTAGAGAATTGAAACAGAGACATTACATGTACTATAGCTTCCATGAAAAAAATGTTATTATTGTTGAATGTTCAGTATTCCAATGTGAATTAAAGTACAGTGCGACCCCGTTAGTACACGGAAGTCCGGCGACATACAACCTTCCGTGTTGCTTATCCGAACCGTGCTATATCCGTTCTCGCCCAAGACGCATCATAATGTCAACAAAAAATACATGTACACTGTACACTGTGACTGCGAATGAATGACGTCGCCAATGCCTATAATATGCCATAAGTTTTCACTGTTATCTTCGCATATAATAAATATATTGAATCCAAGAATTGTTAACGTCATGTTTTATTTATTCATCATGTTCATGTAGAATGTAGATCTACGCAGGTCCGTGCAATCCATTATTGTAAACGCGTGTAGAAAAAAGTGTAGTAATGATGACGCAATGACCCAATGACCGATATCCTGTTCCATCAGTTCTGCAACATCCACGGACAAGCTCGTGCGTTGCAATCTGTATTTACTCATATGGTGAGCACAGGTGGAAGATTCGGACCTATGACACCAAAATAAATGCCTATTAAAAAAATCCCATTATCCCACCCACCTGGTATCGTACTGTACATGACGTTAATAATAGAACGAGATCAAGTGGGTGGGGTAATGGATATTTTTGTAATGGTCATTTTCTTTGTGTCACATGTCCGACTATTCCACCTGTGGGTTTGAGTACAGACCTGTCTAGACATGTTTTGCCAGACGAGTTATAATATTGCGCCAGTTCATGAGGTAATCAGGCTTATCACGCGAGATTTTCGACGAAGATGAATCTGATAATAGTGTACATTTTCTGTAAACGATATCGAATGTTGACGAATATTAAATTAGTAATTATTACGCATTTGCTCTGAAAATGTTATCAACTTTCCGATATATTAGCAGAAAAAAGTCGAATCATTCTCGGCGAAAATCTCAGTTACCGTATATAATAAAGTTGATTATCTCATGCACTGGCTCAATTATGACGTAGCGAAACAAGGCCAGTTGTCACGTACATGTGTGTACATGCGCGGGGGCGTGGGCAGTGCTGTAACAATTTAGTTAATCTGGGTCGAGTTAATCTGCGCGACTGATACGCGATCTCCGATTGGTCAGCCTTTACACCTAATTAATATTCCACCAATGGTGAGCGCGAACGCATGCCGGAAAAATGAAATCGAGCACATAACAATTAGCACTGCTTTGTTACTGGTCTTACTGATCTTATTCCCAGTTTGCTCGGATTAATTTACGAAATGTGCAAACGTGATCAGCTGCACATTCACATCGGTGAGATAAAAGGAGGCTATGCGCCCATAAAAAAAAATCGTCCATTTTGGGTCTAATTTGGGAAAGAATCGCAAATTTAACACGATTTCTGACAACAGTCGTGTTACAAATTTAACACGATTTTGATATACAAATAGGAAAAAAATTCGGGAGCCAAGGCACAACCGTGTACTAACCGAATTCGTGTTATAGTGAAGCGTGTACTAACGGGGTCGCACTGTATGCTAAAAGTTCCTATGTACTGAAAGATTAATCTATAATGCATCATTTTCTCACATCGGTCGCAAATATCTTACCGTATTCTGCACCCCTATTTTCAGTAAAAAATCTGGGGGAAAATGTATACATGAGATTATAAGACGCACTCAATTTTCCTAACAAAATAAAAAAAAATAATAACAAAAATCGCCAAGTTGTTGTTATTGATTTCCCCCACTGTTTTTTTATTCGTACCTTGGACGTTTTGTCTGTATTTTCCCTATAATAGTTTGTTATGTCCGTAATTTGCCGACTATGTCCGCGATTCCCCGGTCCGTATTTCACCGTTTTCTAGTACATTGTATCTTCAATTACACTGTGAACTCGGTAGTACACGCTTCACTATAACACGTGCTCAGTTAGTACACGGTTGTGCATTGGCTCCCGATTTGTTTGCCTATTTGTATATCAAAATCGTGTTAAATGTGTAACAGACTAATGTCAGAAATAGTGTTATATTTGCGATCATATTGCTGCCGAAAGTGGTATTATATTGTTAATTATTGATTACGGTATGTATCTCTTTTCAACACCATTTACGGAAACTGTTTTCGAAATCAATATCGGTGAAATATGGTGACAGATCTGCGTATAATCCAGTGTTGTTTTAACCCGTTCCTTTCGGAATACACATTTACGGATATGAACTTTATTAAATATTTTATTTTTGTTAATTCTCACTGAAAGTATATGTTGTTACCACTCATTTGAACCGTCTCGACGAAACGGTTTAAAAGGTGGTCGCGGCATAATTACTTCTGAGTGCATAGAAGGAAAATATTTAGGATTTTCCGCAAACATAAGCGTATCCTCAGCATGAAATGGGTTACTGATTGCCCCCATGATGCAAAGATGAAAGTCGCACATTCGCCACGTCTGCGGCACATCAAAAGGCGTGTTGACCAATCAGTGCAATTTCAAAACATAGCCTAAAGGTCACACAGTTTACAGCCTCGTGCTGAATGATGACATAAGATAAAGTTTAAAAAACCTGTCAGTTGACACGACTGGTTGTTATCGATTTTTTTCCACAAAGCAACACACAACTTTCGCCTATGTAATATTTCAAAATCAGTCGTTATGACGAATTTGCATTGTCCGCTGACGTAATTATAATGTTTTAATTAGAGATTGGCGAACATTGTAAACCATGTGCAGACTACGAGAATCCACCGCCTGGTCTGGCCGCTAATGCAATAAGCCGGCAGGCCCGTAGCCAGACCTGTTTGAAGGGGGGGGGGGGTCGTTTCGAAGGCCCAAATGCCCTGAGGTATCTAGGCGGGTCTAAAAAAGTGGACCTCGAGGCTAAAAAAGTGGACCTCGAGGCTAAAAAAGTGGACCTCGAGGCTGGGCGGATGGGGGGGGGGGGTCGTCCGACCGCTCCGACCCCCCCCCCCCTGGCTACGGGCCTGGCCGGGATTTGTCAGAGATAGACCCAATTCACATAAACACGTTTGCCGTGTCATAAATAGAGTATGGTTCTCGGTAGTATTGTTTCACTGGGACACATTAGACGGTACCAGTTTAGTGACGAATACAAAACTGACGTCAGCATGGTCAGCAACCGTGTGTATTGATATTTGATATGGCTTTGTGTTGTAAATCTTGACACGCGGTGTGTTTGATGTCGGCCAGCTGGCTTAGGCTTGCCACTTTCATCAGCATCACACAGTTTCGAAACTAATGATGGAGTTTTATAACTCTCGTGGAATTGCATTATGAATATTGTCATGCAATATTTTTCACGGTCGACCGATATGGGCCCGGTAAATGTTTTCAAAAGATAATTAAATTGGTAGTTTGGAAACATGAGAAAAGATCAGAAGAAATAAACTCTGTGAGAAACTCTGCCAATCTCAATATTCCGGTGGGATATTATTAACCGGGATCCCACTTAATCCCGGAATGTTCTCCCGTCTGGATGTTTTGCTGAATTCCGCGCAGAGGTCAGGGTCACGGAGATTCACGAGAGGATCTACGGGCTTCCTACGCGACGTAAATAATCCCCAAAGTTACGGCTTCGTCGCCCATCAAATCATTAAATTATCCATATTATGCATATGTGTATGAACACTACAAATAATTATCTTTTATTTGATACAAAATTGTGTTTCGGAACCTAATATTGAGCTTCGCTATTCAATTTTCAAATGTAACCCTCCGCGCAAATTATGTCCACTCACAAATCAGCGCCATTTTGTAAAATCGAAATTCTATTCACGCTAGTATACCTGGTTGAGAAAATCTATCAACAGTTCGATCTACAAAGCGTTGATTGTTCCAGACATGTTGTAAATCTAAGGTAAGTATCTTAACTGTAGTTTATTTGATGTTTTCTGTCACAAATATTATGTTTAAACGGTTTGATTTATCATTAAATTGCCATCCGAAAGGCCGATGATTGCAACTTTCTGCTTCGACGAAAAGTGCAAAACTTTTGTTTCAAGATTTACGTACGAAATCGATATATTCTGATGGAATCCTTTGATATCGAGAACTAATAATGTTTATTACATTATTAATTATTTATTTCAATCATATTTGGCTAACTCTATTGTCAAAAAACGTAAACAAAAATCGTAAATATCTCGGAGAATTTCCGCGATTTCGTACCTACGTAGTTTCGTCCTTTTGCAACTTTTTCCAATCTATGTTACCGGAACCCAAATTTCGTGATATTTCAGTTGGGTATTAACTAAATATGCACAATTTATACCCACCGAAGTTCACAAATGGGTATTTTAAGTGAATTTAAAGTTTACTTTCCTATTCTTTTAAAATATTTACATAAATCATTAAATGTTGTTTTGCAACATGTATTTTATTTTTTAAAGCAAACTGTTTTATTTTGGAGGCAATGAAACATTGTCATAGGTAACAAAAACTAACTTGCAATTACATATGTATATATCCTCATTTGTAGCTGTGACTGGAGAAATGGGGCTTATGGGATTTGTGAGCAGTGCAGATCCTGATCAGACTGCGGATGCACAGGCTGATCTGGATCTACAATAGACACAAACCCCATAAGCCCATTTCTCCAACCACAGGCACTAATTATGAGGAGCTGGCGTGCCATTAATACCTGTAACCCACCTTCTTTCCCTACTTCCGTCGCCCTTTCACTGAGTCTCTCTGCCACACAATTTCATATATTTTTCAGCAGTGAAAAAGACAAGCATGGATTATCCCGGCCCATACTGCCGTCTCTGAACCTGACTACACAAGATGTTGCATCAAGGACATTCACAAACATGCAAACCTTGTCAAATGGACTTGTCCTTGGACTTATGTAATTATGCAGAGAAAAAAAGAGGCTAAAAAAAACATGAACTGAAATATGAAAGTGAAGGCGGCCGCAGACTTGTGTCCCATTGGATAAATTTACATTAAGAGTTAATTCTAGTTCAAGTTATTTTTATTATGTTTTGCACCCCCATGTCAGGGGGCATTATGTTTTGCACCTGTCCGTCCGTGTGTCCTTCACAGTTTTGGTTCACCTATTAACGTTTTTTCGCAGCCACTGTAACACCTACAGTCATCATATATTCCAGGTGGCTCCGCTTCTTCTGATTTTCCTGGTGGAATTGCGTGGTTTTCCAGGTGGAATTGCGTGGTTTTCCAGGCGGAATATGCCCGGTTTTCAGGCGGAATCCACCTGGTTTTCCAGGCGGAATCCACCCGATATTCCAGGCGGAGTTCGCATGGTTTTTCCAGTCTGGAAATCCAGGTGGATACAAGCAGATAATCCCGGTGGGATATATACTGGGATACCAGTGGGATATAGTGGGATCCCATTTAATCCCAGAATTTTCTCCCGCCAGGATGGTAAGTGGGATCCCGGTGGGATATAAGTGGGATATCACCAAAGGGATTTAGTGGGATCCCACTTAATCCCGGAATTTTCTCCCGCCGGGATGGTAAGTGGGATCCCGGTTGTATCCCGGTGGGATATAAGCGGGATATTAACCGGGATTAAGTGGGATCCCACTTAACATCCCGGTGGGAGAAAATTCCGGGATTAATGTGGGATCCCACTAAATCCCGGTGGGATCCCACTAAATCCCGGTGGAATATAAGTGGGATTCCACTAAATCCCTGTGGGATATAAGTGGGATCCCACTTAATCCCGGAATTTTCTCCCGCCGGGATGTTAAGTGGGATCCCGGTGGGACATAAGTGGGATCCCGGTATGTTTTTCTATAGGGTAGTCACAGAGAAATGTGACCCACCATATCAAAATCAGTCGGGAGTTTAGAAACGCCATTATCTATAAAATATCAACAAATTCATAAACATATTGTTATGCCACCGGGTTTCGAAGAAAGGGGTGGCATATAGTGTTTGGACCGTCCGTCTGTCCGTCTGTCTGTCTGTCTGTCCGTCACACTTTTCGGTTAACCACTTTGTCACAGTTTCTCAAATATGCTGCAGATGGCATCCGCGTTCGACAGACGCATTTCTTGTTTTTTAGGTTATGGGCTAGTTTTATTTATTAATCATTTATCTCTCATTTACACCTAATTACAATTATTCATAAAACTGTATTAAAACAATTTTTTTCTACAGCTACATTTTGCGTTTTGGCACTATTTTTATGCCACCGGGTTTCGAAGAAACGGGTGGCATGTAGTGTTTGGACCGTCTGTCCGTCCGTCCGTCCATCACACTTTCGGTTAACCACTTTGTCACAGTTTCTCAAATATGCTGCAGGTGGCATCCGCGTTCGACAGACGCATTTCTTGTTTTCTTTATTAGTTACTGCTCTATATTCATGATATTCAATCCACAATACATGTATATGTAGTTCAACAAGAGTTGTCAGAAGACAACGAAGCTCGCCTGTTGGCAGCCTTCACTCAAACTTGGCACAGTTGCATAAAAAAACATGGATATTATATAACTTGACCTTGGGTTAATGGGTGTGCGGTGGACCTTGACATTGGGGTCAGTGGTGCAAGGTGGGTCGTGGGTTTGCTGTAGCATAATATAGCATATTAAGATGAATGCATGTATGAAATATCAATGCGCTCCCTGAAAACAGAAGTAAAACGAAATTTAACCCAACTTTAAGTTTATGAACGCACTAAGTTGGTGATTTTCTACAGCATGATAGCTATTCACATGAGGAATGCATGTATGAATGTGCTAAGTTTGTGTCCTTCACCTTGGGGAAAGAGGTGGGCAGGGTGGGTAGGACATGGATTTGCTGTAGCACAATAGAGGATCATCACATGAATGCATGTATGAAATATCAAAGCGTTCCCTGTAAAGAAACAGAAGTTACACAACATTTACCCCAACGTTAAGTTTATGAACATGCTAAGTTTGTGACCTTGACCTTGGGGTAAGGGTTGGGTCGTGGGTTGTGGATTTGCTACAGCATGATCGAGGGTTATCTGAGGAATGCATGTATGAAATATGAAGGCGTTCCATGAAAGGAAACAAATGTTATAAGACATTTACCCCAACGTTAAGTTTATGAATGTGCTAAGTTTGTGACCTTGACCCTGGGGTAAGGGGTGGGCGGTGGGTCATGGATTTGCTATAGCACGATAGAGTATCATCAGATGAAGAAGATTTTTTAAGAATTTATGCTATTTTTAGATGGCGGCCATCTTGGATTAGCGACGACCTCCGTTTTAACAAATCTGAAAAGGCTTCACCCATGGAACACATGCTGTAGCACAATAGAGATCTCAGAATGCATGTATGAAATATCAAGCGTTTCAAGAAAGGAAACAGATGTTATACAGTGCAGTCTCCGTTTTTGTTCCACCGTAGACAACACTTACAAACTCAATCGCAACACAACGCGAACGCAACGGTTTGCTGTAGCGTTTTATAAACGTTGTTTAAACGTATAATACGGTTCGTACACGTGTAATACACATTGTCAAACCGTTTAGTTTAAAAGCGTTGTATACGTTGTTTAAACATATAATACGGTTCGTACACGTGTAATACACATTGTCAAACCGTTTAGTTTTAAAGCGTGTAATACGTTTAGCTTCAAGGTGTATAACACGCTTTGGCATATACATATGTAGTGAGGTGAAAGAGTTGAAACGTGTACAACACTTTACCTGGAAGCGTGTAGCTATATGAAAGCGTTGAAACGTGTACAACGGTTACACGTTTTAACGCGAATACCTGTTCGGCCCCGATCGCTTCGAGGCGTCTTGTTTCGTCCCTTTTAAAATATTGCGAATACATACCCTCAGATCGAGTTCAAAGTACATCGGCGGTGTGATTTAGCACTTCAATTGATCCCTAATCCCTGATGCCTAATTAGTCACGCTTTTAACACGACAGATGTACCTTGTCGTTTATCAAAATGTTTGCGAATTGTAGATCACGTGAGCCGGCTCATCAGGATCTGCGGCATTCCTACGTACATGTACATTTTATATACAGAAAAATGACCCCTAATACAGCGTAATGTAACAGTTCCTAACTTAATATGGAATAGCCCGGGCCGATAGTCCGTGTCAGTTACTTTTGGGGTTAAATATTACGAACACAGATAAACACAGTGCATGGTTTCTTTATTTTATTTTAACATCATCAGAAATGGCGAGTCTAGGAACTCTCGTATCTTTACGCTGAAGCCAGTCTATTTCAGTCACTAATCCGCTATACACCTGTCCCACGCGTGTGTTAAGAAAACTCGATATTTGGAGAAACTGAATACACAGCGAGCTGCACACTGGTTTAACACGGATATGGCCCGCGGATATTTGTCATAAATTACTTGGTGGTCAAAACCGGTAAATTTACAAGGTTTATAGCGAAATATCAGCCGACTGGCAATTTTTCTCGGACCGATTTTTAAGACTAGTTTTCAAATCTCAATCGGTCTGAGAGTTCAAAAATGGTCGGAATCCAGAACCGGAAAACTGAAATTTTAGAAGCCCTGCAGTCTAGAAGTATATATACACACACGAAGAACGATCTGAGCATGCGCATTCTACGCGATACACGGTTGGCATACCAAACCGTGTAATGCGTTAAAACCCGTGGAAACGTGTTATACGTATAACACGGTTTCATCTGTACGGTGCTGTGTATATGTAGAAGCGTGTAACCGTTCGTCAAAGAAAGCGTTAAATCGTTTACACAGTTTACCTTAGCGTTGTATACGTTTACAACCGTTGTATACGTTTACAACCGTTGTACACGGATTACACGCTTTTGAAACTCAATGCGTTGTTTACGTTTACAACCGTTGTACACGGATTACACGCTTTTGAAACTCAATGCGTTGAACACGGTTTGTTCGACTTTCGCGCATGCGCAAGAGTGGGGAAACGCAACGCATGGCCGAAAACGTATTACACGTAGACGACACACGGTTTGAAACGCAACTAACGGAAACTCCACGGATACGCAACGCACAACACTTTGTACACGTATAAACCCGGAACATTTTGACAGAAACGACTGTAAGACATTTACCCCAACGTTAAGTTTATGAATATGCTAAGTTTGTGACATTGACCTTGGGGAAAGGGATGTGAGGTGGGTCATGGATTTGCTATAGTACAATAGCGTATCATCAGATGAATCCATGTATGAAATATGAAGGTATTCCCTGTAAAGAAACAGAAGTTACACAACATTTACCCCAACGTTAAGTTTATGAATGTGCTAGGTTTGTGACCTTGACCTTGAGGTAAGGGTTGGGTGGTGAGTCGTGAATTTGCTACAACATGATAGAGGGTCATCTGCGGAATGCATGTATGAAATATCAATACGTTCCATGAAAGAAAACATTTACCCCAACATTAAGTTTATGAATGTGCTAAGTTTGTGACCTTGACCTTGGGGTAAGGGATGGGCGGTTGGTCATGGATTTGCTATAGCACGATAGAGTATCATCAGATGAATCCATGTATGAAATATGAAGGCGTTCCCTGTAAATAAACGTTACACAACATTTACCCCAACGTTAAGTTTATGAACATGCTAAGTTTGTGACCTGGATCGTGGATTTGATACAGCATAATAGAGGGTCATCAGATGAATGCATGTATAAAATATGAAGACATTCCCTGTAAATAAGCAGAAGTTACACAACATTTACCCCCAATGTTAAGTTTATGAACATGCTAAGTTTGTGACCTTGACCCTGGGGTAAGGGTTGGGTGGTGGGTCATGGATTTGCTACAGCATGATAGAGGGTCATCTGAGGAATGCATGTATGAAATATCAAGGCGTTCCATGGAAGGGAACAGATGTTATAAGAAAATTACCCCAACGTTAAGTTTATGAATGTACTATGGTTGTGACCTTGACCTTGGGGTAAGGGTTGGGTGGTGGGTCATGCATTTGCAACAGCATGATAGAGGGTCATCTGAGGAATGCATGTATGAAATAACAAGGTGTTCCATGAAAGGAAACAGAAGTTATAAGACATTTACCCAACGTTAAGTTTGTGGACGACGCCGACGCTGACGCGACGACACCGACTACGCCGGGGGTATGCCATAAGCTCTTCTGCACTTCATGCAAGCGAGCTAAAAACTAAGTTGATACATTAACCATAATTGGTTGCTATTTTGATTCCACTGTGGAGCTGATGGGTGGAGCATGTGATGGGCAATTTAACAATCGGGATTCATCCTTACCAGTATCCCGAACAGAGACCTGGTTTGGCTGTCAGGTACGTCTTTGGCATTCTTGTATGTGAGGGTTTAATCTGGTTATACACTTTTTACATGTATGAGTAATACGATTATTCCTAATCCAATTATTTTAAGGGAAGGGGCTCAAGTGACTTTTGTGTGGTATGGAGCTGGCACCAGGTCAGGTTATTCTAATTTCAAGGCTGAATGTATATTTATTTTGATGTAAATATCCCTTTTCTGATTTTGGGATTTTCTCCCCAATGCAGCAGGTTACATGCGAGATTGAACCCGTTGGCCCGGCTTTAAATGACATTAGCTGTTGATAGGTCGTTCAACACCAATCAATAAATCCATTGTGGCGCTGGATTTCGATAATCTCATCAGGAAGTCTTTGACTGCGCGATTTTCTCTAAATATTGGTTGTGATACCATTGATCTTCCAAATTACGTAACCTTGGACTGGAACATGATACTCTACAAATGGTGTCATTATAAAAAATTTGTTTAGACTTGTGGACCTAAACACGAAAACTTAACATTGGACTTGGATGCCGCAACACTCCTATCTGCCCACCCGGCTTTCACCAAATCAATAGCCGGGATATTTTTTTTAAACAAAAACTGCTAAAAATCTTACCCAATATAGGTCATATTCTGAAATGAGATAATATTTTACAGGCGGATGGATGAACAGACACATGGACAGTACATGGGTGTAAAATTAAATATGCAAAAAATAATCTGAAATGCAAACAGTCACCTTTCAGCTGTAGTTACTGGATGTACAGTCCACAAGTATAAACCATGTACGGAGACGTACCTGTTCACCATTGTCCATGGTCACGGTGTTGTTTTCTGGGTCAAACTCAACGGCGCGGTGTTTATGGTGGTCACAGCCCTTGGGTAGCACATCATCCATGTTCCTCCACGAGTTCTCGACCTTCTT
>CM055269.1:91304476-91353448 GCA_029237695.1 Conchocele bisecta
CAGGCATTTGGCCTGTTTCGGCTTTCATCGGTATAATTATCATGATTATGTTGAACGACAAAGAAAATAAAAAAATGAAAGAACCAAACATTCAAATGCCTACAACTCTCTCATTTGGGCAGATAGCCAAAAACTACCAGCGAAATGGAGATAGAGAATTGTGTTGGCTTTTTAATGGAAAGAAAATATTTGAAATCGGTTAGATAATAACAAAGTTATGAACATTTCAAATTTGAAAAATTGAAAAAAAACACTTCAAATGCATGTAGCTCGCGCATTTGAGCAGATAGCTAAAAACTACCAGCGAACCGGAGATAGAGAATTTATTGGCTTTTTAATGCAAAAAAAATATTTGAAATCGGTTGAATAATAAGGAAGTTATGACCATTTCAATTTTTTTTAAAAACTTCAAATGCCTACAACTCTCTCATTTGGGCAGATAGCCAAAAAACTACCAGCGAAACGGAGATAGAGAATTTTGTTGGCTTTTTAATGCAAAAAAAATATTTGAAATCGGTTAGATAATAAAAAAGTTATGACCATTTCAAATTTGAAAAATTGAAAAAAAAACGTCCAAGTTTGAAAGACAATAGAATCAGAACTATTCAAGCCATTGCTCTGAAAAATATCATCTTCTGTGCGGATGAATGTCCCGCGTGACGCTGTCAAAAAAATTATGTTGCTGAGATTACTGTACAAATTGGAAACTGTTTTCAAAGACCACCCGTTAAAATAAAATAAAAATCTGAAATTGTTGATTTTTTTAATTTTTCTCAATTTCACATGTCTATAGCTCTCTCATTTGAGCAGATAGCCAAACATTGTCAGCGAAGCGAAGATAGAGAATTCTCGCAGCTTACAATTCAAAAAGAATTTTTGAAATCGGTTGGAAAATAAGGAAGTTATAGGGAATTAATATGATATATGACGTCACTTCCGGTTTTCGTAAAAAGTGACGTCATGAGAATTCTGAAAATTGAGTTATTCTCGTCTCACTGTTGATGCGAATCGGTATACAAAATTTGAAGTCGATCCGACCAGCCGTAAAAAATAAAATAAAAATTCGGCCTGTTTCGGCTTTCATCGGTATAATTATCACGGCAGAATAATAAAAAAAAAAAAAAAAAAAAAAAAACAAAAAAAAAAAAAAAAAAAAAAAAAAAAAAAAAAAAAAAACCAAGGAATACAATAGGTTTTCGGCGAAGCTGAAAGCCGCCTCAAACCTAATTAAACGCATGTTCGTAATATATATTATCAACATTATTGAAAATGAGTATATACGGACCAGGTAGTTCTTCCGATTGGGTGACAAATTCAAATAATTTGGAACCGGCAGAAGGGGGATTCATCCCGACAGAGGGCAGACTTTTTAACTACCCAAAAAACAAAGGCCTTGATCAATAGAACTATATCGAGGGCCACGGACGAGATTCACAAAAGTCTACTATCACAACTTGAGAATATGCCCTGGCTGTGAATACACAAAGTCGTGAAGAAACGCATACGGAACTAAACGAACTAGGTAAAAAAATTAACCAAAATTTAGAAAGAGGGCCCGGCGGTTGGGGATTGATAAAGCCCGAGAAGACCGCCAGGTTGACATTTACGGCGGTTTATGATGCGTTGCGCTTTAGAAGACTCTCTCAGCAAAGAAGCTACACTTGCTGAATTAGACGGGAAAATAATCGATTTTCAAAAGAAAAGAGGCCACGTCGGGTATTGAGAAAGCACGAGAAGACACCAGGCGGACCTTACGAAGGCTTATGAGGTGTTGCGCTCAGAAGACTCTCTCATCAGAGAAGCGGCACTTACTGAACTAGATAAAAAAATAACCAAATTTCGAAAAGAGACCCGGTCGGGTATTGATAAAGTCCGAGAAGACCACCAGTCGAACCTTGAGGAGGCCATTGCGGAGGCTTATGATGCGTTGCGCTTAGAGAACTCTCATAGTAAAGAAGCGACACTTACCGAACTAGACGGTAAAATAGCCGAATTTCTGAAAGAGACCAGGTCGGGGGTTGAGGGGGGGGTCCGAGAAGACCACAAAGAGGCCATTGCGGAGGCTTATGGGGCGTTCGCCTCAGAGGACTCTCTCAACAGAGAAGCGGCACTTACTGACATATACGAAAAAATAACCGAATTTAAAAAAGAGACCCGGTTTGATCTTGATGGAGTCCGAACGGGTATTGAGAAAACCCGAGAAGACCACCAGGCGGATATTACGGAAGCTTATAGGGTGTTGCTCTTAGAGGACTCAACAGAGAAGCGACACTTACCGAACTAGATGGAAAAATAACCGAATTTCAAAAAGAGGCCCGGTCGGGGGTTGAGAAAGCCCGAGAAGACCACAAGGTAGCCATTGCGAAGGTTTATGAGGTGTTGCGCTCAGAGGACTCTCTCATCAGAGGCGGCGGTTGCTGAACTAGATGGAAAAATAACCGAATTTCAAAAAGAGGCCCGGTCGGGTATTGATAAAGCCTTAGAAGGCCACCAGCGACCATTACGGAGGCTTATGATGCGTTGCGCTTAGAGGACTCTCTCAGCAGAGAAGCGGCACTTACCGAACTAGATGGAAAAATAACCGAAGTTTCTGATAAAACTGAAACATGATCGTATAGCCGCGACCAAAGCTCTTGAGGAGGCCTCTATGAGATTCGTACTGAGGCATATAACGCAAACAGGGCGCTTGCCGGAATAGTGAAAACAATGAAAACACCAAAACGTGTCATAACAGTTTGGGCTGAGAAACGGGGCCCATTGTTGAGGCACTATGAATATTCGTTCGGTGCCAAAGCGAGTAATAAATATGGGGGATACACTATGACAGCTGCAGGTGAAGTTATCCAAATGGCGGTCTGCTCGGTTAATGCTAATGGTAAACCTGTGGGCGCGGTCGCAATAAATATTGTAGTAGATGGGGAAGAACGGGGGGTTGGAGTCACTAAAATCTCTGGAGATAGTTCGACGATTGTTTCGTTCGCGGTAATGATCGAATTAGACTTTCCCAAGGTAGTGTTATTAACTTTGTTACGAAAATCGGTGACTCAGAGAGTTCTTCCACTATTGTCTCATTGTTAATTGAACTTATTGTGTAAATACTAATATATTATGAAATAAATTTGTAAAATTTAAATATGAACGAATCAACGCTTCAATTGTTAATACCACTCCATCAACACTGTGTACAATTAACGAAAGAAGTTCAGATTTTAGGTTGAATAATATCGTCGCTATGCAGGATATTTTAGTTAGAGAATATACAAATAGAAAAAGAAACGCTAAAAAATATAGGCGCGCGGTGAACATGGCTGAAGTATCTAGCACGGCTCTGGCGAGTGTTTCTGTGTTGTGTGGGGCGGGGACAGCTGCAACTATAATCCACCATTATAACGGTTCCCGTAACGGGATTTTATGTGCGGTGTCGGCCGTTTCTCTTGGGTTGTTGTGTATGGTAATTAGGGCGTCGGGTGGAAAACTCGAGAAAAAAATGTAGAAAACATGATAGAATATCCGTTCTCAGCCAGGTCTAAGAAAAATAGCATCGACGTTATGGTGTCCAAAGCGTTGGCCGATAAGAAAATATCAAATTTAGAGTGAATCCGTGGTGGAAGAAATGCGGAGATATGAAAAATTAAAAAATGATATAAGAATCAAGGCACGCGCCACCATGCCCAAGATTGAGTGTACTGATTGGGATATATTTAGGGAAAAACTTGGAGATAAAGTCGGAAGAAATGTTACAGCACCATTGTGATTTTTTAAAAAATAATTAATTTTCTTATATTGGTGCAGTAAACAAATTTACATACCTATGCAACATGTGTTTTTCACTGAGAATTACGTCGTAATCGCATAACAAATTCAGTCTAGGATTACACTGTACACACCGTCTGTATATTGATACACTCGGCTCTGTTTACCTCGGCTATCAATTTACGCATGGTTCATAACCCGTGTAATTGAAACATTGTCGTAAATCGATAATTGTACAACACTAGGTAGTGTTTATCATAACAGCCTTCGTGGTCGTGTGGTTAAGGCGATAATCTATAGAGACAGGGTCGTGGGTTCGCGCCGCGGTTGGAGCTAAACATTTTTATTTATTTATTTCTATCCCTACAAATGTGGTCGCTATGGTAAACAACTGCATGACAACGGCGTTCGGAGTCCGACCGCTGTTGTCATGGTAAACAACTGCATGACAACGGCGTTCGGACTCCGACCGCTCGAGGTTGATGAAAAATAATTTCAGATAGCCCGTTTACATACCTTCGATAAGAAAAATACACTCGGCTATAAATTAATTATAGTTTTTTTTTTCAATAATAATTTTTCAATATCTTTATAAGCGATATCGTAAAAATGTACATTCGTAAACGAATCGTTGGGTTTTAATAGTTTTATATAATACGCCTTAGTTTCATATCCGATACGCATTATCTGTCTTAATGTTCGTATTTGCCTCTTGTATAGTTGACATAATTGCCGGTATAATATTGGAAATGTAACGTTTTTATCGGAGCGTAATAAATTACGCTGGTATTTCATGTATTCGATATCGCCTAGTGTTCTCATTTTATAGAATTTATATACAGGATTATAACCCCCGTATTCTTCGTAAACTTCTTCAACACAGTCATTAAAAATTTGCAATTCAAATTGTATTGAATTATCCATTTTCTCTTTTATATTGGTACTCGTTTTTCTGTTCAATTGGACGTGAAAAAAACATGATGTATTTATGACACCAATATATACTTTCAAAAGTCAATTACCAATATAATTGGGACTCCCTCTTCTCAAAATTATTTTCTCCAAAAATTCATAAATTTGCTGTCGGGAGACCCAATTTTCCTCGTTAACCAATTTTTTGTTGATTTTCGGGGGTGGTGGGGGTATTATAGAGGGTTATAAACGATACCACGGTAGGTGGTATCATTTTGACTCCCTTACTACTACTAGGCGTAACAGGGACTCTCACGTGAACAATTATTTTGCCTAACACAACATCTGAAACAGATGATCTCGTGAGAGTCCCAAACCCCCGTCTTGTGGCCGCAAGACATGGTTTTCTGTCCCTTGCCCTTAGCTACACTGGCCCCTCTACCTGGCATGTTAACAAGATAAACAACCCAATTTAATACACAAATCCAAGCGTACACAACCGCGTGTAATTACCGACCACAGAAAATCGATACCGCTATAACGATACTAGCGAGTAGCATGGAGGGAAATGTAACAGCTGAAAAGGTAAACAAAATGGCGATATATCACCTGCGTATCAATACACAACAACACAAAACAAAAATAATGAATACCACTATGTCGGCGAACGCCGAACGTGGTCGAAAAGCAAAATGAGTCTAAATGCACCTCGCAAGTAAAATACTCGCGACTAACCGCGTGAAACGCCGTACAAACCGATGCAAAAGCAAAATTCGAGAGATAGATAAAAGGAATACCTTCCTCCAAAATTATCCAGAAAAGCAAGGAAGTGGTAGAGTGCGCATGCGCTAAGTTATACTTAACAGTATATACTATAGGGCAGGCGATACTTGGTAATTCTCGAAAAAAAATAATTTAATTCTGGATGAGTCAATTTTTACCAGAGAGCATAAAGCAGACATAACTGAGGTAAGATGTGACACAAAAACACCTTTTATCGCATTAAAACTGTTGACGGCTTTCACAACTGTATACCATGTATATTGCGGCTGCTGCAGTAAACATTACATGACATAGTTTCGAGATAGGGCTACATTCGAACAGTTTGTATACTACTCAAGTTAGTTACTTTTTTAAAACAAATCAACTGGGGTGTGTAAAATGTGAGCATACACAGTTTATGGCATAATAGTGTTTTAAAGTAACATTGTCTGAATAATATATGCAATACACAACTGATTATCAGAGCTCCAGTTAAGGTGCGTAACTTGGAGGTAAATTTCTTATTTCTCCACAAAAATGGCAAATTGGGAGAGCTTTAGAATCGTCTCAATGAGACGATTCTACAGGACTCCCAACTTGCCATTCTTGATGAAGAAATAACAAAATTTCACCCCAAATTGGTCAAATTACGCACCTTAACTGGAGCTCTGGATTATGTAAGAAACAATGTGACAAACACTTGTAGTCAGCACTAACTAAAAAGAAGAACGTGTATCGGCCGTATTCACATACGAGCATGACCAGGGCAGACACGAATGTTATGAGCAAAGGATGGATGAATATAATTATAGAAGCATTTTTAAGAATACTCGGTTATATTTAAATACACCCATTAACATGTTTAAGGCGATTTGATATGTTGAATAACATCTGCAGTACGAGTATGCATGATTTCGACAGCATCGGGTCTGGTACCCGGGAGTAATACTCGAGTAACCAAATCGTTCCGACACCCATTAGACGCATAACGAGTTAGTGACGTCCATAACTTGAGCGTCCAGGCCCGTAGCCAGGGGGGGGGGGGGGGGTGAGCGGTCGACGGCAGACCCCCCCCCCCCGCCCAGCCTCGAGGTCCACTTTTTTTAGCAAAACAAAAAAAAACTGCCCCCGGACCCCCCTAGATACCTCCGGCCCCTTGGGCCTTCGAAACGACCCCCCCCCCTTCAAACAGGTCTGGCTACGGGCCTGGCGTCTGGATTTTTTACGAGGCTATATACCTTTACAGTGTCACGCTCCAGATAAGGAATTAGTAATTGAGTATTTTCACTCCATCATATCTGAAGCAATTGGGTATTTCAATATTTTAATTGGGTAAAATAAAATCACACTACAGGGGTCATACCAGTTATCCGGACAATCAGTTTATCGGACAAATGAAAAGATCAGAATTTGCCAAAAATACATCTAAGTCACGCAGGTGCTTGCTGTTTCCATGCCAGTGTGAAGAATATATTGCCATGGTAATCATTTTAATAAGATTTGCTGAAAATATTCCTCAACTCTGTCCACAAGTTGTTTACAACGTCAAAAGTCTCGCGGGGGCATGCAAGTGCGCCCATTACGACATTTCAGAGTTGTTCTATAAATACAATAAATTCTATAAATACGTTGTTTCCAAGAAGCGAATGGTGATTCTTTTTCTGCAGAACTACACAAAGCTGTTTTAACACTGTTTTACAGGCGATACAATTATGATTTCATGTTGAGAATACAAGTTATAAGACAGGTAGATTATACGTTTGTTCGGATAACTGATTGTCGATGTTAATTTTGGGGCAATCTTATGACTGATGATCTGACCCAATTTTAAGTGAGAAAGATGGCACAGTTTGCTAAATAGTTTACATGCGTTCAGAAAGCAAGAACCGACGATTGTTCTGTGAAAAGTTTATACCCGTAGCTGCTATTTTAAGAAAAATATCGTAAAAAAACTGCCATTTTTGTCCGATAATCTAGAGGATCCCTGTACTGTTTACACATCAACAGACAGCAATTATTGAATAGTTTGCTTCGAAATGAAAACCTATCTTGGCATTTCTATTTGTGGTCTGTTTATTATTTTCTGTAGCATGATAAAGGTACCACAAATTTGTTATTGCTTTTCGATACTCGCTACTTCTGATTTCAATTGGGTTTTTGGCAATTTTAATTGGGTATTTACGCAAATACGCAGCTTATCTGGCGCTCTGAGTGTAATGTATTTAAAGGTACATGCCCACTCAGTAGACACAATTCTTTATATCAGAGACATCATCTGATACATTTTCTGGCAAAATAAACATTAATTCACCATTATGATTACCCTACGTATTGATTGGCATTATTATACATTTCATAGGAGGTTTTGGGAATTCCGATCGTGACGTCATTTTCGCGCATGCGTAAATAGCTGGCCGTCAATTGATCGGTCAGTGGCCCATTGTGTTTCTTCACGGAGCGTTACAATGGATTTGAAAACTCGGCAAAATATGTCAAGTGTGTCGCTCTACGTCAAAGGGTTGGATAGGGACGCGAGAGACAGATATTTCTCGAAGCTTATGTATGAAAAAGAAACTCTAGATCGCTACCAGACCCATTCCAGATTCCATAGAAAATTACTATTTTAAACATGTTAATTTGTCATGATACGAGGTCGTGTCCGACCAAAGTTAGAAGCCTTGTTCAGAGTTTTCCGATGAAAGCCGAAACACGCCGAATGTGTGTGGTCAAGTATGTTTATTGACCTGCCACCTCATAAATATATTGAATACGTATATGGCATCAAATATACTTCGATATGATAATTTATTACAGTAGTGTAATACCAGAAATAGCTACGGTTTATTGTTACACATCCAGGCTACAGGTCTGATTGTAAAGTATATTTATTGATTTGCCACATCATAAATATAATGGTGAACACCTGTGACATATGATTAGTTATTACACTGGGGCCCGTTTCACTAAACTTCGTACGACTAAAATGTTCGTAAGTGCAGAATTATTATAGTCTGTAAATTTCACATTAACACTGTTTTCTTGTAAACAATTATTGGATTTACATTTATTGAGCATAGGCTGCATATACAGCCTATGCTCAATAAATGTAAATACATCAATTGAAATTTCCAGACGATTCTAAATTTGCACTTACTAACATTTTAGTCGTACAAAGCTTTGTGAAACGGGCCCCTTGTGTGATACCAGAAATAGTTACTGTTCAGTATAACACATCCAGGTAACAGGTCTGATAGTTGATATATATTTTTTAACTTGCCACCCCATAAATACAATGATAAGCACATGTATATTACCAGTTATTGTTTCGTATAGCACATCCAGCTAACAAGGAATCTGGTACCAGATCAGGCTATTGTAAGTGCAATTAAATGTAGAGCTGTGTTTATGATTCCGCCACCCTCTCCCAATACAGGTGAGGTACTTGTTCTACTTGGTCATCACTATTAACCCTTTCCACACCACAGACTTCTTTCTTGGTGTTTGCAAACAATGTAGATCCAGATGAACCGGCTCATAATGATCTGTCTCGTCAGGATCTGCACTGTTTGCAAGTACATTTATCATTAGGAACACCCATTTGTTTATGAATGAACTGACAATTGATTAGTCTGAAAAATAGTTGCACCATTCCAGGTCAGTTACTTGGGTCACACACCTTGAGAATGTCAACGACACAGTAAACCAGACTCTTTAGTTACTTGCACTGACACCGTGGACATCACAGTTTTCGATTCTTTATTAAACATGCATATCAACATTATACATGACTGTATATACCGATACTCTGTGTTTCCAACTTGGCCAACACCTGCTGTTACACTACTCTTATATTTAATACGTTGTATCGTAACCTGAAGACGTTTAACCCTTAGAACGCTGAAAAAGAAAATTGTCATCTGCTGATTTTAAATGTTTTTCTATTTAAATCTTGTTTTGGAAGCATATTAGAATCGTCTCAGCTTAAGACAATTCTACTGTGCTGCCAAAACACGATTTTGAGACGAAGCGAGAATAAAATACCAACTCAGCAGACACAAATGTTGGTTTCCAGCGCTTTAATGCTACTTGTTTGTCAGTATCTCTGTTAGTACAACAGACAATTGATTGGTCTGAAAATTAGTTGGACCATTCCAGGTCAGTCAAAACTGTTGGTTTCCAGCGCTTTAATGCTACTTATTTGTCAGTATCTCTGTTAGTACAACCAAATACCACACATTCTTTCCCCATCAGATATTATCAGTAAATCCCGATAATAATTATTATTGATACACACAGAGCAATGTAAATACACTCTGGAACAATAGCTTCGCCGAAGCCGACGGCCAGCTATTTTTAGTAACAGGAATACACCCTGCATGATGTCAGCTCAAAACCTCCTATAACAGATGTAAATTTCGACACTGATATCAGGGGCGATAACCGTGTTTCCTTAAAATGTTAACGGACATTACTATTTATTCTTTGTATTTATTTTTTGATGTGCAATGATTGTACTTTATTATCTGTCGAAAATATTATTTTTTTCAGGTGACGCATTTAATTAACATAAATAATTAAAATGTACATCATGCCTCATTTTGCATATGAAAATAGCCTGATACCACCGCGCGTCACTATCAGTAAAATAAACATTACTAAATGATTATATCTGTATAGCGGGCACTCGTAATCTTTAGAACTGGTGGAATAGTGACACAATGATACACTTATTTAATTACTATAAAGAACATTTTGCGCCTAATGAGTGGGTATGTACCTTTAATTGCCAAAAGTTTGTCGGCAGCAAAACCTGCAACAGACAGCTTTTTAGTTGTCAATCACCTACATCACATACGATCTATATTTATATACATTATATATATATATATATATACCCGTGCGAAACAATCCGGGTTGAACGGAATTAAGAGCGAAACGACCCGGGTGCGAACGTGATAAAGAGAGAAATGACTCGGGGACCCTTTCATGCATATACATCATTACGCTCATTACATGTACCTTTGCTGGTTCAATCACAGCTACTTGACCTTTTCCAAAATCCCTGCAGGCCCGCGCGGTGACGGCACAGCCGCCGTTGCCGCCGCCGACAACCACCAACTTGTAGTGTTTAGCATCATTGGCCGGAGTCGTCGAAAAGTTGCGTCCTATCTTTACAACTTGAACAACAGTTCGGGTCTGTAAAATCCGTGAACCAACTGACGACATGTTTATCAGTTAAATGTGCAATTATGAAATAGATTTACAACGAGTGCGCATTGATTTGTTAATCCTCTCAATAAATGCCAATTATGTTGAATACCACAACACAGCGGCACACGCGAATATTGTACTGTTCTCTCGATAGTTATGTAAAGTTGTCATTCACAACACAAACGGCAAAACCACGCGGCGTAATGTGCGCGTCGGCGAAAACAGTGCGAGGAGCAAACAATGGTCGGTTTGTTACACAGGTGCCAGAAAAAAAGTCACCTGAGGCTGATGATGATGGTTTCTAATATACAGGGCCGTAACTAGATAATTTTTGCCGATTTTTTATGTTACAAAATTGAACTAGAAATATGGCCTGTCGATACACGAATGCCCACGCTGGCAGCCAAAGAAAATCTATGCACATTTGAATACACAGAGGGACAGAGAAGCGTGGTTTTGCCACAGCATGAAAGCAGACCATCAGATCAATGTGTGTGTTTGTGTGAATTATCAAGCAGATCCATGTAAGGAAACAGAAATGATATATTAACCCGAGCGCTAAGGTTTCGAACGAACGCACGAAGTATGTGACATTGACCCTGTGCTTAGCGGCGGGGGGAGCGGGGGCGGGATGATCGTGGATTTGTCACAGGAAGATAGAGGACCATTAGAGCAATGCGTGTGAAATATCAAGCAGAGCCGTGCAATGTGTATTGGTGTTTAACGGACTATCAACAGCTACGGTCATTTAATGCCGGGCCAACGGGTTTGATCTCGCATTTAACCTGCTGCATGGGGGGCGTGGGGGGGACCCAAAATCAGAACGGAATATTTATATCGAGAGAAATATATTCAGACCTGAAATTAGAATATCATGACCTGGTCCAAGACATGCACTTGGTCCCTTCCCCTAAAAGAAACAGGATTGAACACAGATCGTTAAATTACTCATCGCATATGCTCCCACCTGCCACCGCTATAAGGCATTTACCCGAGCATTAAGGTTTCGAGCGTACGAAGTATATGTGAGCGGGACGATCGTGGATTAGTCACAGGGCGGTATCTCTAGGAAGTGTGAAGTATCAAGAAGATCCGTGCAAGTAAACAGAAATGTTAAGACATTTACCCGATCGTTCAGGTTTTGAATGCACTAGGTATGTGACTTTGACATTGGGTTTAGCGGGGGCCCGAGGATCGTGGATTTATCACAGCTTGGTGGAGGACCACCAGAGGAACGCATGTGTGAAATATGAAGAGGCTACATGAAATGAAACACAATTTATAAGAAATTCACCCGTGCGGGACCTACGGACGCCAGTAACTATATATGCCTCCCTCGCCATTCAGTGGCGGGACCATAACAAACCCCCGGGGTGGTGGCGGGGAAAAATGCTCCCTGACTCCCAAATCGGAAGTTGGTTCGCCTCGTCTGGTTTTAACGCTGGTTACGGCCCGGATATAAATATACCTATGTATACACATATAGCCTGTATCAATTAGTATTGGAACACCTAACGATATGCACATGTGTGCTTTCTTCATTCGGTGAAACAGCACATTTCAAACAAAACAAATTAATAAAGTAACAAAACTATTCAATTCTGCTAAAAACTTACCGTAGGAATTACAAATTCCGATACATTTATTTCAGACGCTCAAGTTAAGGACGTCGCTAACTCGTTACATTACCCAGTCTAATGGGTTTCGGAACTATTTGGCTACTCGATTATTACTCCCAGGCGCCAGACTTGATGCCGTCGAATTGGTGCATACTCGTACTGTATACGTTATTCACCTTATGAAATCGCCTTAAACATGTTAATTAGTGTATTTAGATTTATATTCTTAAACATGTTGCTATACTTACTTGCATCTTTTCCTTTGCTCATTACAATCGTGTATGGGTTGGTAATGTTGGTGGGTGAATAATGCCGATATACTTTTATCTTTTTAGTCGCTGCCTACATCAGTGTTTGCCACATTGTTTCTTATATACTCAATGGCATATTAAATACATTATTCAGACAATGTTACTAGTACTTCAAAACATCAGCATACCATAAACTTAATATGCTAAAATGTTACACATCCCAGTTCATTTGTTTACACAAATACCAATATTGAGTATCATACAAACCAATGGAATGTAGCCCAATCTCGAAACTAGGTAATGTACATGTATAATGTTTAATCCAGCAGCCGAACTTTAGTTTAGCCGAAAGTGTTAATGCGATAAAAGATAGTTTAGTTTATATGTGTACGTGTGATGACTAAGGGAAATCAGTTTGTTTGAACATATTTAAACCCCGTGTATAGTAATATAATTTACATTTTCTTTAAGTAATGCTCATATCATAGGACGGCATAGGCGAAAATATATAAACATGAACTACTTTATCTACCGATAATTAGCGCTTAAAAATAGCAGTTTAATAAATGTTCTTTTTTTCAAAATGGCGTAGTCGGCGAATTGAAAAGTGTTCTAGATGACATAATTGTGATAGGACTGACATAATGAAACTATCATGAATTAACCCGATTCATTTTTATATTTCCTTGAAGGACAACTGTTGTATTGTGGCATAGGCCATATTAATGTAAAACCTGGGAATTAATTTGCACCTCAAAATAAACCCCAGCCGGGAAAACAGCAATATATTTTTTTTAAATGTTTCGTTTGTTTTTATCAAGATCATTGCCATTGGTCATGATGAATAAAAGTATTGTTTAAAGGTCTTGGATTATTTAGATTTTGATGTATGAAACCAGAGACATATTACCTAAAGCCCTGAAGAAAGGAAAATTCATTAGCTAATGACACAAAAGAAAACTTGATAACATTTAACCATTATAAGCAGTATTAACGAGTAATAGTTGATACTTAAACTTAACAATTTTTTATTCGTCCCTCTAATGGCCGATCGCTGGTTCAACGATAGATAAACAAAACAGAGTTTGTCTTTTCTAAAATATTTGTGTTGAACTTATTGCATTGCAACACATTTTAATGTTAACATAAAGCTAACATTTCGCTTTCTAATGAGTTTTATCATTTTATTAGCGAATAACAATTAGGACTTACAGACACTGCACACATCTCAATTCATGGCATTTTCGCCACAGACCAGGTTTTTGCGTTTTCAGAATTAAACGACCACCACCCAACTGGTCTCTCCATTGACGGGTCATAATTATTGATGTTATTGCGAACAAAAAACAGTTCCTATGGGATAAATGTATTTATGTATTTGCACGGGGCAAAAAGCAGCTGGCAGTTGACCAGGAGGGTCGAAACATTTGGAAAGTCACTCTGAAACCTGCATAGATAACTCGGAAAACAAGTTATATTTTGAAAATCTGTTAATAGTTCCATTTGTTTTATCCATTTTCTGCCCCACTGTGAATATCCCAGAGACATTAGAGAACAAGATATACAAAGGAGAAACATGAATCACGTACATAAGAAACTAGGAGAAGAATTATCATAAGTTTAAACGTTTGTTTTCTAATCCTGTTTCAAACTGTTTGTATTATACATGTATGTACCTGTATGTACATGTGTATCCTATATTTTATTGAAATACATATTGTTTAAACTAAAGAAGAAACTATAACGCAGTACATGATAATAAACGCATTGTATTTTCCCTATACAAACAATATTTGACGAAAATGTTCGTGAAAGAAAAAAATGGGGAGGGTGACTTTTATTATTGACGAACAATTGGGTAATAAGTATAAGAATACATGAATTATTATTCGTATGACCCAGACGATTTGGAAATTTATGTATTTAATTGTCACTCATCGGCAGGAAAATGAGGAACAATTAAAAGTAATAATAATGACGTCACTACTGTCTGTTGTGACATTTATTGACTTGAATACATAAAGCAATATTTCTCTATTTGGAATTTAACATGGACTGTTTTGTTGACTGGCCGTTCCAAGGCGGCACCCTTGTTGTCATGCCTTCGTCTATTGTACTTCATTGTGCTTTGTTTTTCTTGCTGGCACTATTATTTTCTCGGTAGTTCATTGGGGGAATAGTTAAGGCTTTCGTTGCATTTCTTTTATTTGTATGTATTTCACAAATACTGTTGCTTACCATTTGGGATCGGACGCCGCTGATCGTGGAGTGCATGTTTGTGTCGCGTTGAAGGCACTTCGACCACCGCTGTTCGCGTGTCGTGTGCTTATGATGTATTGCGTTAGTTTTTTCTTTACATTGGTTCATCAGTCCTTTGGGTATCTTGTTCTCTATGTTACTGAATTATTGATTTCAAAACCATTTGTTATAAGCCTCTTTGCAACTTGAATATTCTGTTAATACAGCAATAGGTCTCTGTGTTAAATTCGGAAGTATATGATTGACAGAATGTGTTTAAACGACTTTTAAAAACACCTACATTCGGTACTTTTGTATACATGTACTACCAGTGAACCTATTCCAGACTTCCACTACTCTGTGGTTAAAAGTGCAACGTTTACTATTCAGACGTGCTCTTTTCCTGAAAAACTTACGCATATGTGTTACCTCTAGTAGTTTAATATGTTGTTTTATTGAATAGTTTTAATGTGTGTGTATGCCCAATGCTATGCAGACATATACACTGCATGTGTATAAAACATTCATTCATGTACCATGTCCGTTCTAACTCTGCAGTATTCTAACGATGGCAATCCAATGATTTTGAGCATTTCAGTAAAAAAACTTGCTGGACAAATTTCAGACCACTCGTGTTGCTCTTCTTTATTCTAGTACTAATGTGCCTTTATTTCTGTACATTAGAGAGCATACACATGAACCAGCTGAAATATCACCAGCGATTTGTAAAGGGATGCAAATGATTTTTTGTAAGATATGAAAAGCTTCTGCATATGATACACTGGTTTTTTGTTTGGTTTGGATGTTTGGTTGTTGGTACATGTATGTTGGCTAAATATTAACTTGCCACTTCTAAATATTTTTCTTGATCAACCTTAGTCAATTCAAAGTTGTTTCCACATAGTAGTTCTTGTTGTTACTATTTCCTATATGCATCTGTTTGTATTTGTTTTATTTAATCGTAGGTGCCATGAGTCCATTCATCTACAAGTACAGTCTAGTTGTATTAGTGTTGTTAATTAGGTAAAACATAACTCTATAATGTCAGTCTGGGGATACTATGGATTTGCTACTGACCATTGTACGCGTCCGCGTCCGCAGCAAATACATTTTTGTCCGGGGCATAACTCGAATACCCTTTGGAAGAATTTCATGAACCTTCACACATTCAAAGACCACGACCCAAATGTGTGACGAGCGCAAGAATGATAACTCTTGCCTTGCCACTTTTTCGAGTTATGTCCCTTTTGTATGTACTGATTTTGTGCCCGGTTCATAACTCGAATACCCTTTGCCTAGACCACGACCCAAACGTATGTCGCGCGCTAGAATGCTAACTCTCACTTTACTAACATATTGATTTTATCCCTCTAGTTTTTATTTGTTGATTGTGTAGGCGGGATTGGGATACACATGCGCCTGTGGAAAAGCGTCAATTTCTAGTTTTATATTAAAAAAAATAGCTATATTAAAAAGGGTAATTGACGGGTATTCTTTTTCACATTAAAACAACATCGTGGACGTATATCGCGTTGCTGAAAGAAAAATCCGGTGCTAAATAATTTTATTGGTGAAAATGATCATTCCTTCCGCAAAAGTTTTCTATTTTAAATAATGCGCGACACTCTAATACATTTATACAGTTTTGTCACGTGATGAGTACCTGCGCACATGCACACGCCGCACCGCCATTTTTTAAGAATATGTCGAGTGAGAATTGTTTATGCAAATTAACAAAGAGAAAAAACGAAAACTTTTTTTCCCAATAGCTTCAAATTTATTACAGTATATGTTTTTCAAAAGATAAATGTTTCATTTAGGAACAAATTTGCAAAACTCGTACACTTATTTAGACCTGTATAAATGAATGAGATGGGCTATTTGGGTAGAATTTTAGACATTTGGTTTAAGTAACATTTAAGTTTCTGTATTAATATAGACAAGTAAAACATATAGAACATTCAAATTTACTTTAAAAGCAGCGTCTTCTTGATTGTTGTAAACGAACTTGGCACAATGATATTGAGACCTCTGTTAAATGCATTCACTATACAGATTTGAATTTGTTTTAAAAGCTGAAATATATATTACCTGCTCTCTACAATTCAATAAGGAAAAGCGATGGTAATATTCTGTTGCTCATAAATTGAACATTAAAGTTGGAAGAAATGCGACGATACAAAGAGGACTCTGGATTTGCGTGAGTGTAGTGTTGTATCTCGGCCCGTCTAAATATTAAATCCTGAAACTAGTGATACCCGTTTTGGATAATGTCAAGGTCGACCACATCCGGGGACTGCGTGATGGATTCCTTTGTTTATTTCGCGGAGTTTCGGTCACATGGGCGGGCTCGACCAATCAACGACGAACCAGGATCGGTCACATGGGCGGGCTCGACCAATCAACGACGAACCAGGAGAGCGAGGAGGAGAGCGAGAAGTAAACAGTGTTTTATTGATTCTCCGGATTATCAGAGCGAAAAACATCAACAGAGCGTCATCAAGACACATGAGTGGTTATATTTATAGGCCGAGTGAGTATATAGTCCCCCCCCCTTGTTGAAAATAAAATGGCGTCGTCGGCAGGATCTGTGTATTTCCTGTCTGCGAGAGACGAGTCGAACGTCGCGACGCACCGGCCGACTCGTCTCTCGCAGACGGGAAATACACAGATCTTGTGGACGACGACGGACGGGGCTCTCTACTGGCGGTGCTGCGGGCGATACTCTGGAGTCGGTGCCGTCTGACGTTGTGAGGTGGTGGCAGGTGTGGGCTGTCTGGCGGGTGGCTCAATACTCTGGGTTCGAGTTGGCTCAGGCACGGGTGTAGGTGGAGGAGTCAGGTCAAGGTCAACTTCGTAGTCGAGCTCGACCTCATCTCGAAGATCCAGGAGCTGGGCCACTTCTTATGCAGCGGAGATGCCTGCCTGGCACATCTCGGTGGCCCGCGATGTCACTTTGAGCTCGATCACCTCCTTCTTGACTCCTGATGTCCCGGCGTCCTGGCGCATCACGCAGATGTTTGGGTCCGTCTTCAGTCGGATGTCTTGGAAGCAGGCTCGGGACTCCACGACTTTGGGCGTCTTGCGTCTGACCGGGCAGAGGTCCTCGTCGACCCAGGTGGCGCTGGTAAATTGGTACTCCTCGGCGTTCCGGGCAGCCGTCCTCAGCCAGGTGGTATTCCTCCGCTCGCGAGTTGGTCGGTGGAGGTTCTCCTGGTTGCCATCATGACGTCCCAGATCAAGCCCTTGATGGGTAGGAGTTCTGCTCTCGCAGTGGCGCGGTTTACCCTTTCTATGGCGTCGGACATCCTGTGGACACAACATAAAACATAGACTGCAACCTATGTCGAACATAGATTACATATTCCTGGGTGGGACCAGTACTGCACTTGGGGATGACGAAACATGGGACTGTTGGTTCACGGGTAATGGGCAGCTAGTCAGAGGTGGCGCTTGGACCTCCTCGAGCACATTTAGGGCATTTGTACTTGTTAATTTGAAGCGCATCCGATGCCGAGACATTCACACACGACCCATGAAACCACTCATCACAGTAATCGCACATGATCATGAAGCGTCCCTCCCATGGCTTTCTACAGCTGCAGTAGAGCTTGTCATCCCCCTCACTCACATCTTCCTCATGCTCACCCTCCTGCCAGTTCTTTATCCACCCCGGTAGCACCCGATCTCTACATGGCTTTAGCCTATCATGATTAGCAGTGAACACTGAGTTTTTCAGCTTAACTCGGAAGATGCTGGCTGAAATCTTTTTGGTTACTACTGCTGGACCCTTCCACGGTGGACTCAGTTTCTTTGATTTGCCCTTGACGACCGCAGTATCAAGGAGGTGCACGACATCCCCTTCTTCGTAGGACCGCTGAAGAATTCTCAGGTCGTAATTCCTCTTCATGCGACGCACCGAGGTTTTCAGTGATGCTCGTGCTGAATAGTGGGCCCTATGAAGCGTGTGTACAAGTTTGGCTGCATAACTGTCTGGGTCGTCATCCCGGGCCTCTCTTTTGTTGGGTGGGAATAGGAGATGTGCTGGTATGTTGACTTCTCTACCCAACATCAACTTGTTCGCAGTGCAGCCCGTCGAACGGTTCACTGATGCCCGTATTGCACCCGCAATTTGTGGAAGCTCTACATCCCACTGGTTTTGCGCCTTCCCTATGAAGCAGCGTACTGCATCCATCATAGTACGGTTGTAGCGTTCGACCTGGCCATTGGCGGAAGTCCGCGTCTTATGGATGTGCAGGGCCTTACAAACCGCAGTGAGATCTTGCTCTCAAAGTTTCTTCCTTGATCGGAGTGCAGCAGAAAAGGCATGCCAAGCCGGGAAAAGAACTTATTCACTGCTGCTCGCGCTGTCACTTCGGCGACTTGGGATGGCAAGGGAATACATTCCTCCCACTTCGGGAACTGGTCCACCATCATCAGGATATGTTCGTTCCCCCGGGGTGTCTTTGGTAAGGGACCAAGGAAATCGATGTGGACTCTCTCCATTGGGGCTCCGGAATGGAACTCTGTCATAGGAAATCTCCCATACCGGCTTGATTTCTTGTTGGCACTGCATGTCGAACATGTAGTGACATAGTAGTTGACGTCGTCGGATAGACGATGCCAGAAAAACTTCTCTTTGACCTTCGATTTGTGCGCGCCACCCCTTGGTGGCCTGCTAAGGGGATATCATGGTTAAGTTCAGGGACCTTATCTCTTAGGGGGTGGGGTACAACTAGCAGTCGGTCTGTCGACTCTTTGGGCAGTATGTACAACACTCCTTCCTCCAATTTAAACCGCTCATTATTCAACCAGTAATTCTTGACGGATGGGCTTTCAGAAAAAAGGTCATAGTGTGTGGGTTTGGTGCCGTCGGTTAACCAACTGATAATTTTAGTGAGGGAGTCATCCTTCAGCTGTTCTTCTTTCAGTTCGGTTAACGTAAAACCCCAACAAGAAGGTATATCTGGTTGAACTTCTATTACCCCCATAGTAGGTCCCAGCCCGCACTCGACAATGCTGATTTCACCCTTTTTAAATATGCAGTCAATGTGCACTACTGGTTCCCCCGCTACACTACAACCCATCTCTTCCCAGGGCATAATTAAGGGTTCACCACCCACCGCCCAAGGTCGGTTCAGTTGCTCGTCATGGTTTGGGCTCAGTTGCTGACCAGACCCCTCACGCATCACTCCTGGACCAGTCCCTATTCCGGGGCTGGACTCTGTCACGATTGTTGATGATACCGGCTTCGGTTGAGTATAGTCGTCGCAAAGTTTCTCTGGTGTCCCGATCTGGTGACTGTATTTAACGCTGTGGCATGTTGAACATGCTGCAGTTTTCATCTGACATTTCGATGGGTCTTTCTCATCTTGAGCCGTCGTCTGCATCTCCTCCCTTACTCCCTCCGTGTCCTGTAGTGGTAGCCACTCCAGAGGATGGTTAGTCCTCCACTCCGGGGGATGATCAGTCCTCCACTCCGGAGGATGGTTAGTCCTCCACTCCGGAGTATGGTTAGTCCTCCACTCCGGAGAATGTTTAGTCCTCCACTCCGGAGGATGATCAGTCCTCCACTCCAGAGGGTTATCAGCCCTCCATTCCGAGGCAGGGTCCATTCCAGGTTCACTCCACTCCGGTCATCTTGAACCGTCGTCTGCATCTCCTCCCTTACTCCCTCCGTGTCCTGTAGTGGTAGCCACTCCAGAGGATGGTTAGTCCTCCACTCCAGAGGATGATCAGTCCTCCACTCCGGAGGATGGTTAGTCCTCCACTCCGGAGGATGGTTAGTCCTCCACTCCGGAGGATGGTAGTCCTCCACTCCGGAGGATGATCAGTCCTCCACTCCAGGGGGTGATCAGCCCTCCACTCCGGAGGGTTGTTAGCCCTCCACTCCGGGGGGTGACTAGCCCCCCACTCCGGAGGGTTGTTAGCCCTCCCCCCACTCCGGGGGGTGACCAGCACCCCACTCCGGAGGGTTGATTAGCCCTCCACTCCGGAGGATTGCTAGTCCTCCACTCCGGCTGCCACTCTGGACGGTCTTCCTTCCTCTTTTCAGACGGTTCTTCAGGAATCTTATACTGTGAAGATTCTTCCACTTCGAGCGGGGATCCCCCAAACCCGATCCGATTTTTAACTGCAGACTGGGCAACATTTGCTCAGTGGGTAGAGGCGTCGTCTATACACGGGTCTTTGGTTGTGGTACACTGCTGACTTGGGTTCTCAAAGCCCCATCAGCCAAGGCTTCAATAGCCATACCTACCAGGGACACCATCGATACCGCATCGTCTACTTCTTCAACAAAGCTACCCCAATTATCAAATGCGCGCTTGCAATATTTGCATCCCCCGCACGGTAGCTCATGCGGCTTTACAGATGGTGAAAAGTTGCCGCACGGGGTTTCGGTGGTCACCAGTCTTGATAGAACATTGGCGTTGGTATGTTTTCGCCCCTCGCGATGTTCATTACTCATTGTATACTGTCCCAACTGTTGGTTCACAGACTAATTGGCCAGTCTCGTTATGGAATATTATTCTTAGTGAGACACATACTGTATCAATATTCGTGAGAAAAGTATTGTCTCCTCGGACTGTGTTGCGAATTAACTTGTATAGCCACTGTGCCGAGAGTGAGTGAGCATAAATTACAAGAATGCTAATTCAATGTTCGACATTGGAGTGAGTGAGACCGAGTGAGCGTAAAAGTACAAGAGTGCTAATTCAATGTTCGACATTGGATTGAGTGAGAGTGGGTG
The DNA here is from genome assembly GCA_029237695.1 of Conchocele bisecta. NCBI lineage: Eukaryota > Metazoa > Mollusca > Bivalvia > Lucinida > Thyasiridae > Conchocele > Conchocele bisecta. Next base: position 91,325,974 of record CM055269.1, read on the forward strand.
TTAGTTAGTCGTTTTTTTTGTTAGATAACAAATTGAAGTGTTAATACACAAAATTTACGTTTGCAACATATAAAACCAGTCCCAGGACATCACCCTGTAGTACACCAGACCATAACTTGGTTGCAATCCCATTTTTTGCAACACTGCGATTATACGTCTATAATTGAGTAACAAAAATGTCAGATGAGAGACAATTTGAGCATGAGGAGCTGTATGACACCGACTACTCTGAAGCTGGCCCCATGGTGAGAATTAATTACGCGACAGGGCTCGAACTGACTTCCGTTCATGGCATTGGGCTCCGGGCTGCAGAGCGCATCCTGGCATTACGGAGTGCTTGGGGGAGCATAACGCCTGAGTCACTGAAAGGCGATCTGAGAGTTGTGCCAGTGACAGCGAGCATGCTCGAAGAGTTCGACTTCGATGAAAATCCAGAACTGGATGTGGAACTCATTGACTGGGAGCGTGCAGCCGAAACTGAATCTGAATCCCCGTCTGACCGACCAGGAAACAATGCTACACTTGGATGAGAGACAGGCCCTGCTGAAGGAGGTTGCCAGCGACATCAAGATGTTGAATCTACCAGCGATGAGACCTGACAGCGGCCTGGAAGCGGGGGCAGCGACTGAAGCGGGCGCGTCCACATCACCACCACCCAGAGATGGACCAGAGCCGCCGGAGGGCAAACGGCCATATGTTCCCCCACATAAACGCACCGAAACCACTCAAAGTTTGGGGAAAACCCAGACCCAACCACAAGGCTACACCCCCAAGTATCAACCGGAAGTCCATGTCCATAACCCGGTACCATGGAAACCGAAAACAACAGATGGCAGTGTTCGGAAGCCCCAACGACAGCGAAAACTGTGTGAAACAGAGAGTCGGCCTGTGCAGGATGAAGCACCACGTCCCCGACCCATGCCCCACCCAGTCTACGTGGATCCACGTCAACACCCGCTGCCCAGAAGAGGACGGTCCAGTCACCCTGTTCGACAGGGCCCGCTGCACACAAGTCCAGGTTTGTGGACTCTGAGGATGGGGAGAGTAAGAGGAAGCAAGGTTGTCCAGTTCCTTGGTGTGCAGCAGCGGAGAGATTCCGGTATCCGAAGGGCCACACATATGCGGCACATATTCCCACGGCTCTTCACATCCGAAATTCCGAGGATGTTCTGCGGTGGAAGGGAGCCCTGCAGCAGATCGCCTCATCCTGGGGGGAAAGCGGCCTATCCGAATTTGTGGAACTCCTTAACGCGACTGAGTGGTTCACGAAACTCGGTGGGAACTGGCGGATTCCAGACGCTACACGGACGGCGCTCAACGCGTACCTCGGGTGCACCGGCCACCTATTTGCCTGCCTGCCAGTCTCCAGCCCCGGCATGCTGCTGCATTGGGAAATCCTGCTAGAACTACTCGCCCGGATGACCCCGCGACAGTATGCCAGTCTCCAGACGTACCACAACAACACCATGGAAGAAATCGTTCAGCGAATGCCGCCCCAGGATGCGTCCCCGGAGGTCCTCGTCATGCCGCCCAAGGATGCGTCCCTTGTAGTCGTCCCCATGCCGCCACAGCTTGCGTCCCGCAAGGTTCCCGTCGAGGAGCTGGATGCCGCACCGATGGCCGCCGGATCGAGGGCTTACGACAGCCACTTCCATCTGGACCGTCTCCAGTTGGCCTTGGGAGTGGACGACGACATCGAGACGATCAACGCCCATCTACGCCCCGGGGAGGCCCACACCGTCAGTGTCATCGGGGGTGTCGTCAACTTCTGTGACCCATCCCGCTACCCAGACGAAGCCACCATCAAGGACCTACGAAGCCGGGGATATCGTGCTGCCATTGGGATACACCTGAAGCACGCACCTAACGCAGACACCGCCAACCTGTTCGCGCTCGCGAACCTCGCCACACTCCCAGATGTCGCCGCCATCGGGGAAGTCGGGATCGACCACTCTGTGCCGCCTCGGCAGTGGGCCCTTCAACATGACCTGCTGGCGAGTGTCCTCCCCCACCTACAAGACCGTCACGTGCTGGTTCTCCACTGCCGTGGGATCAACCGCGTTGACGTCGACGAGCCGTTTAGTGCCCTTATCTACCACCTCATCGGTGTCGTCCCACCCATGCAGAGGATCCACCTGCACTGCTTCTCCGGGAAAACGCAGACCACCCACATGTGGCTGAGGCACTTCCCGAACAAAAGCTTCGGCTTCAGCTATATGGTGGCCAACTTCCGCCAGGACCAGAAGGCAGCCCTCCGCACTCTGACGCCGGATCGACTGCTGCTGGAGACCGACGCCCCCTACTTCAGCGTTCTCGGCTACGCCAACTCAGCCCCCAGCTTCCTGAGGATGGTCGCGGAGAAGGTTGCCCAGATTCGAGGGGAGGCAACAGAGGATGTCCTGGAGGCGACGACGAGGAACGGCCGGGACTTCTACGGCGTGTAGATGACTCAGTGGGGGGTACTTTTTATTTTTGGAGAAACAATTTAAGTGGGTGGTGGGGGGGAAGGTATTTCTTTTGTGTGGGGGGAGAGGTTTATTTATATTGTTGGTGTACGTTCGACGTATATCCACAATCGCAGGGGGGAGTCAATAAGTCAACATTTTTAATTTTGACTGGGGAGCTTTTCCAGGAGGGTGTATGTTCAACATATGCCATCCATTACCCAGCTGCGATACCATATTGATTGAGAGTAGGAATATTTTAATATTTGGGGTGGGGGTGTACGTTCCACGTATGCCGCTACTATCACCAGGGGACCTCTTTCAATATTCATGAAAATCCTAGCGACCTTCTATTTTTGTGGGGGGGGGGGGGAGGTGTATATTATTATTATGTAAATACCATATAAGTGGGAGGGATTCTCGTTAACTTGCCCCTTCATTGGTAAACTTTGGGAATGTTATTATTCGGGGAAATAAGGCCTGCGTTCGACGTAGGCTACATTTCTCTGGGCCGACTAGTCGCTTTTGCAGACGTTCCATGTCTGCAGCAGCGAAGATGCACTGTAAATACTTGTCGAAGTTTATTCCTTCTGTGTAAAACCCCATTTGACGTCTATTTGGACGTCAACCCCTCATCCGTGACGTCGCTCGACGTCTATAACATCCTTTGTAACCGCTATATTACTAAGGTGTATACGGGCCGATATATAATCCAGAGATAGGTTCTACACTTTTCATATAAAGTGGGGAGGGGGGGGGGGGTGTTGTAACTCGGCCCGTCTAAATATTAAATCCTGAAACTAGTGATACCCGTTTTGGATAATGTCAAGGTCGACCACATCCGGGGACTGCGTGATGGATTCCTTTGTTTATTTCGCGGGGTTTCGGTCACATGGGCGGGCTCGACCAATCAACGACGAACCAGGATCGGTCACATGGGCGGGCTCGACCAATCAACGACGAACCAGGAGAGCGAGGAGGAGAGCGAGAAGTAAACAGTGTTTTATTGATTCTCCGGATTATCAGAGCGAAAAACATCAACAGAGCGTCATCAAGACACGTGAGTGGTTATATTTATAGGCCGAGTGAGTATATAGTCCCCCCCCTCTTGTTGACAATAGTACCTTAGAATTTGTATGCGTCAGCAATATGATGATCACGCGAAACGCGTTTCTGGCGTGAGAATATGGTCGTACATCGACGTAATCGTACTAGATGGTATATTCACATAAGCGAGTACACATGTTATCTCGAAAACAAAATACGTCACCGATGTTCTACAAACAACAAAATATAAGATGTCTGGGATTTTTAACCCGTAGAAAAACGTGGTAATGTCGATGTCTAATAAAATGAAAATCGCAATATCCCTTTTTCACCCGTAAGAAAATTGTGAAAACTCGGCAAATGTTTACAAATATGGGAAATAAAATACTTCAATACATATACCATGAAGACAACAATTAACAAGTGCAATACTATCGCAATTGTAATGTAAAACAATTGTGTAGTGATGTTAGGCGATTATCTTGAATTTCTTTGATTATGTCATTTGTTTTCATTGTCTTTGCGACCGTTGATCGAATCATGCTTATATTGTTCATAATATATTCAGTACACGCTGACAATATAGATTAGTATCACTTGATCCGGATCTAGTCTACACTGAACACAAGCTTTGAACCAACCAACCAAAGTCATGTGACATCGACATTTCTTCGACATCAATATGTACAATGTTATCGTTCATTTCACATATATACTGTGGTTGTTTTTCGTTGTATTTATTTTGTCTTCTTTGTTAATTAGATTATAGTTTTGATTACATTGTAATTTTCTGACCACTTGAGTCATGATGACAAGGCAAGCGGGAGATTTGCAGCACTGCACTAACCAAGCACCGGTGGATTGTTTTGTTCACTGGCCGTATACGAATACAAAAGTGGGCATACATTTAGACAATAATAAAGACTAATAACACATCTGAGTATTTCCTCCAGGACATCAGATATCACCTTTATTCATGTATAGTAGGTCTAAATGTAAGCTGATGTTTTCGTTTTTTTCTTCAGAATATTATACACGTGACAATGATAGTTTTATCGCATCTCTGGTACGGTACGTTCGATATTAGCTTTTTGCTGCTTTATTCATAGAGAGCCTTGTCATTTCGACTGAGTCGACCCTTCTTTTTGCCTCTTCTGTGTCTCTGCTTTTATACAATTAGGATAGGTATACATACTCTACAATAATCAGTCAGCATGAAGTAAGCGTTGTGCTATCACTCTGTAGACATGTCTATTTATTTTACTTAAATATAAACCATTTACAACTAATTCGAAAAGTATAGTTTAAATATCGCATTCTACAGCTAAGTATTATTTTCCCCGTCCTTAGTATGCATTGGCCACGACTGCCATTTCGACAGTTGTGCACATATAAAATAAAACTGCACTTGTAATGTATAGTTTTCTGGTTTTCGTGCTCAACGATTATCATGGATCTCTTGACGTGTAATGACTGTCCTTATTTACCACGGGTTTTAGCTTTATATGGTATATTGTTTTCTTGTTCACTAAAATTCCAGAGACTCGCTCACTTAACGAAATAATGATTACACGAGTCGCACTTAACAAACAGTGGATATTTAGAACAGAGCTGTCTTCGTTGAAAAGCATGTGACCCTATGTAATTGCGCAGTCGCAGTTCTATCGAAACGCGACCCCGAATTTATCAGATGTTAAATACGACGAATAGGTCACCCTCGTTATTTATATATCATATACAGCCGAAAGGGGGTCGGCCTGTGCGCAGATGCGCGTGTTTGTTTTTTTTTTTGTCGCGCCTGCTTTAGCAGAAGGTGCGACTGTCATCGCCGCTTTTTCTATCGTCGTCGTTGTCGACCTTTCGTGGTCGTCGTCCGCGTCAACAATGTCAAAAAGTTTGCATAAGTTTCTTCATCATGATATTACTTGAATATTTCTTTTTCGGATTACATGTGAGATTTGGAACACACTTATGCCCCCATTAACATAGAGAGAATAGTTTATTGCATCGAGGCAACTGCCTCATGAGCATATATATATACTTACATGACTATGGTATAATATACGTACAATGCAAGATGGCGTACATGGGTAAACTACTAAATATAATAAATGCAGAAACACCACAATCGTGGCAAATAGGCAAATATATTTCAGACCATGCCGCGACCACTAATACACGTACATGTCTTGTCTTGTATTATACACTCATGTACATCGCACAGTCTCCGCTTACTGATCATAGGGTGTACTAAGTGTTATAGCTCGTATTAATGTTAACACTACATGAGAAATAGACATACATATACATAGAAATACACATGTACACACACATGCATATACATGCACATACATGTACACACATATACGCACATATACACACCCATATACATGTATATCTTCTTTCTAAATGTGGTATATTATTACATGTCTATATACGTACATATATATACACATATTATTATACATATGTGTACATACACATACATAAAACACTGCAACAGTGGTAGCATCACGGCTTAGACGTTCTTTCCCTCAGACAGGAATTAATACTTTGATCATACATTGTATTCCAATTGTCGTTTTAAAGTAATATTGCACATATAATACATGTATCTACTTTCCACACAAGTATATGATAATTTAACGAAGCAAAGCATACAAAGCTTACTATATATAGTAGTTAAAGACTTTTTAAATTTCGGGAGAGTTTTTGTTTTTGGCAAATACGCTTTAAATTAGCATCGCAATAGCGTAAAACAACTAGTCACATGAATAATACAGTCATGTACATTCACACCATGTACTACTGTAAACAAACGGTATATGATTGTATGGTAGGAAATGACATAAATGCACATGTCGACTTGGCGATCAGCGTAGTCCCAGATCAGCCTGCGCATTCGCACAGCCGGTTCTGAGACTGTACTGAGCATTTTATATACATATATCTATCAACAACTATACACAATTGATTTCCAGTTATTTCAAGAATACATTACCCTTTCTTTCCGTTTCTCGAACGCTCTGAAAACGAAATTACCAAGGTTTCTTATTAAGGCGTTCTATCTGAGTGAAACAGTGTTACTAATGTTAACATGTTAGGTCTACTTCTATAGTATTGGCCGATGTAGCGTAGCCTCAAGTCATTGTAGACAGGACATATAAACAAGAAATGAAATTCATCTTCTAACACGTTACAGAATTTACATTTACGATCATCAAAGGGTGTACAACGAAAAACGCCCATTGAAAAAGGACCACTGTTTCGAGTGACGTCACAACCACCTGCTGCATTAATTATGTGCGCCGCTATTTATAGTGAATACTGCAACTTTTCTCCTATTCGACTTTGATAACAATTAATTGAAATAAAGACAGTTTTGTAAACACACTTAGTTTATTTAATTTCGCATGATAACTAATCTGCGAATAAATAGTATAATCTTCTAAAACATGGATACATTATATTGTGCTTTCTTTATTTCCTAAATCCGACGGGTACAGTAGTCGGCAAATATAACAAAATCGAAAGATGCGATGGCTCGAAAGATGCGATCACTCGAACAAAATGTGCGGTCCGTGGCATTTCGAGCCATCGCGATTTCACTGTATATTAAAACTTATAGACACACCAAAGTGTGGTTATTTGCGCGCTTATAAAATGCCTGTTAAAAATACAAGGATCCACAAAAACAAATTGTAACTACATTACATTGTCTGATAAGAAAGAACATATAACAAAACAACTAATAGCAGAGTTAGATGATCTTAAAGGATTGAAGTTTCAAATAGGTCTTACTGTTGACTTATATAAAGATGAGAGTGAAGAGAAAAAACGAACAACTGGTATGTTCCTTGGTGAACAAGGAGCTATGGTTAATACAGATAGGATAAGTGAACATAATGACCAAGCATCTGCACACATCATGAAGTGCATTGCAAATTATACAAGCATGGCAACAGGAATGATGATTGAATATTGTATTAAGCTCTACCTTAACATTGCTAAGTACGAGCCACTAAACGGATAATCTTGCATTCGCCTACGAGAAGAAATAGCAACTAAGAAATCAATCATTAATGTAAATAACAATGATAATAAATGTCTTCTATATGCACTTAACTCTGCTATTAATCCTCCATGTATTGATTTTTTTAAATACTGCTGGAATTGATTTTCCTGTATCTATCCAAAAGATTCCAAAAGTAGAGAAATTGAATGATCTTGCAATCAATGCATAATTACTGAGAATATGAGAAATGTAGATCCCTATTTTATCTCTGAGCAACCAGGCGTTTTAAGAAGAATTAACTTGTTACTTATTTGTGATGATGACGATACAGAAGAAGTTAAGTATAATTACTGCTGGATAAACAATTTGAATAAGCTATTGTATAATCAAAACAAACACCACGAACAAACATATTTCTGTGATCGCTGTCTATATGGATTCTCCAAAGAAGTACTACTTACAAAACATAAAGATGATTGTAATGATATTAATAAGACTACTACAAGAATAGAGATGAATACTGATAGTCATATCATGTTTAAGAAATATCACAACCATATGCCTGTTCCATACGTTACATACGCTGACTTTAGTTTAAACATATTTTATTTGTATATTATATACAAGTAAGGCATCAATTGTAGTATATACATAATTATTCAAATGGGATTGGATTGAAAGCAAGCGTATATAAATCCTCTCCCTAACATGTAACATGGTATCACAGGCTGCAAGAACCAGGACATAACTATCATAATTAGTACGCTGACTTTCAGAGTATAATAACATCTGTATCAACTAAACCTGGTGACAAGTCTGAAATTCAAAGTGAACACAAAGCATGTGACTTTGGTTATCAAGTTGTTAGATAACATACCTGTGCAGAAGGATGATCCTGAGTGGTTTATACAATATTACAAGGGAGTGAGAAACATAATTGATAGAGTGTGTGAGCTTAATAAAGATATGCATGCACATGCAACTTAATTGAAAGGTGGACGCGGATCTGTATATAATACAAAGGGAACAACGATTAATCTACTAATGTGTAATCTAGAGAACCAAGCTATAATGGCTTCATTTGATTATCTTAATGAGAATGGAGTAGAAGTGAGTGCACTTGTATTTGATGGTTTGTTGGTTTATAAAGATACAGTAAAATATACAGATGCAATTCTAATTGGTTGTGCCAATGCAGTTAGAGAAGCTACTGCTTGTGATATTTAATTCTCTGTTAAGATAATGAATGAAGGATATGCTTTAAAATCAGAGTGCTGTAACCACACACAGAATTGTGACCTGCTGAGAAAAGGTGTATATCCATATCAGTATGTAGATAGTTTTGAGAGATTTAAAGAAACGCAGTTGCCACCTATATATAAGTTATATAGTAGTCTAACAGATGAGAGCATTAGTGATAAGTATTATGAACCTTACCTTACTCTGGTTTTAAGTGTGTCAAATAATGTAAGATTAGTAAAGGTAAAGGATTGATACTGGTTGGAGTATCCAGAAGAACTGCATGAAGCACATAATGAGTATCCACTTGCGCCAACGAAGCTAACAGTGAAGAAAGAATGGTTATTTGATGATCAGACACATCTATTAGAAGAAGACAATGTTGCTAATTGTGAGAAGCTTGTTCCTAATCTGATGAATAAGAAGAAGTATGTAATACACTATAATAATCAGTGTCTGTATATATCACTTGGATTGAAGGTCACTAAAATACACAGAATATTAGAGTTCCGTTAGAAGGCAACATCTGCATTTGAGAAAGACTTCTACAAACTAATGAATAACTCTGTATATGGTAAGAAAATGGAAAACATTAGAAAGAGAGTATATATAAAACTAGTACGAACAGGTGGTAGTGCGTATGATAAGCTGAGAAAGATAATTACAAAACCAAACGTTAACAGGAGAGTGAAGTTCTCGGATGAGTTATCTGCAATACATATACATAAGACAAAACTAACTTTGAACAAACCAAGCTATGTAGGCATGTCAATATTGGATCTATCCAAACATCTAATGTATGACTGGATATAAAACAGAAGATGTGTATAAATTACATGGCTGAAATGAAAGATGAGTACGATCTACCTGATTATCCAATTGATAATCCACTTCATGATAACACAATAATAGGGAAGATGAAAGATGAATGTACAGGAACAGATATTGCAGAGTACATAGGTCTGCGTCCAAAGTTGTATTCTATATTAAGGGCGGACGAGCAACTCGTGAATAAAGCAAAAGGAGTAAAGATGTATGTAGTTAATACACAGATACACTTTGCAATGATGCATTATTCTATAAACAGAAATAATCTCACAAAATGAATATGATACGATCAATGAAACATAATATATATGGATTGACAATAGATAAAGACAACACTCTCACCACTAGATACTAAGCGACGTATAGCGCCAGACGGAATTAATATATACGCGTTTGGGTATCAGCAGGAACAATAAGTTATTCTGCTTTGACAAAACCTCTTTGTGGCGCCGGAGTTCTCAAATAATAGACTCTAATACCTTGAATTACAATATAATAATTAATCTTATGAATATCAACACTCCATATTGGATCTGTTGCTCTACGTTTACCTCAACCTTCTTGTTCACCAGGTTGGTATAAATATCCTAAACTGGTATTATGGCCGACTAGATAATGCTTTAATTGTTTTTATTTCAATTTTAGGAGGTTTGTTCGTCTCCGAATGTATTGCCTTTAGTACATTAGATAGCCTCTTAACCCATACTCTATTTCGTTTATGTGGATTTTAAATTTATTTTGCATACTGATACCCGAATAACCTTTCAGCCAATGTTCTGTTAAATCTTTCCACTATAGCCTGATCCACTATAGCACTGATAGCCATGTATTTGTGTTCTACCTCTTGTTACTTTTACATTATGTTTATCCACCAGGTTTGTAACAGCTCCATTGAATGTAGAGCCGGTTTTTCTAACCCCGCCCCCGGTTTTTGTAAACCCCGTTAACAAACACAGGGGGTAACAAAAACCGTTGACGTACGTGCCGGTTTTTGTCAACCCCCGGTTTTTGTAACCCCAAATATTAATATTGCGGTACATGAACTATGTTTGCTTCAAACCTTAAATAAAGTATGTTTGTGTCTGACCAGACGTTCTGAGTTCGATACTCAAGCCTTTGGGCGGTGGCCGAGCGCGCATTTAACTCGTTTTTCCAACCTTTTCTACACTATAGCCGAGTGAAAGAAAATGTAATAGACTTTTCACGGCATGGGGTTAACAAAAACCGGAGGTTACATCTTATTTTTACGCAAGCCCCCTCCTTTTTAAGCGCTATAGCACATTCAGCGTCAATTTACGCGATTTCATTGATTTATAAGACTATATATATATATATATCACAATTGTATGCAAAATATCAAATATAGCCTCAGTGTACGCGATTTCCCTGCTTTTTCTGCAGTATATCACACACTACATCATTTTGCGAACTTTCTATGCCGTTTCAACATCATGACAGTCACGACTTAAATGTACGCCATGCCCCTCCTTTATAAGCACTGTAGCACATTCAGCGTCGATTTGCACGATTAGTAGTACATAAGAGTCATAATGATACGAGTTTTAAAATGTATAGTTTACATAGTAGAAAAGGTGCCTACCCACCTTCTCAAGAATACAAAATCTCCAAAAAATGACAATGTCGTCGAATGTGGTACATCAAGAACCCATTGTGATAAAAGAAGGTGTTGTATGACACCATAGTGACGTCTCATACGAGATGGTGATGCGAGATGTCACCACCTCTGACAACGTGTTAGAGATAAGTCTCCCCTAGGTTATACAGCCGCCTGCCATACCTAGCAAAGCCTGTCATACATAGCAAGTCACCACCTCTGACGTCCTGTTACGAATAAGTCACCCTTAGGTTATACAGTGACCTGTCATACATAGCAAGCCTGTCATACATAGCAAGTCACCACCGTTTACAACCTGTTAGAGCTAAGCCATCCATTGGTTATACTCATCATAATGCCTACCATAAAGCAAAGAGTTGAGGAATTGGAGAACGAGACGACGGCTAGTATGCGTGCCACTGCTTACGCGTAGATGGTTAAAGATGATCCCAGTGCTCACGCAGAGGCACTCCACAAGGTCGAATACAACAGGATTTATCAAAGTCTGATGGGGAGACCTCCTAGGAGGAGGAGAAATATCGCCAGAGCTTTGGTGGAAGAGAGTCCCAGGATTATACAATTATGCCCGCCCGTGCTGTAGAGGCCCTACAGTCTACCGACGAAACGATGGCGAAGACGGCCGCCGTGATAGATACGGTCGAGCTCAGCGAGGTCCCGCGTGTAACCACCGATGCCATTCGCACAATGGAGATCACGTTCAGCGAAAATGAGATAGACGAAATACTCAGCATGATGAATAACCCACCGTTAAACCTTCGCGAACTCCGGGGACTCGATAAGGCTATGTAAACAGTCCGGGGCGAACTGGTCCTTAACCTCTCCAAACTCACGGCGCTGGATGAACATATCGCACTAGAAAAAAGAAAACTGGAAGAAGCCCATGACGATAGCGAAGCTATCGAGCGGATTACTGAACACGTGCGGTCGTTGCGGGATGCGGTCATTGCGAAAACTCGCTTGGAGGCTGCCTAGGCTAACCGTGAGGCATCCAAATAAATCGGATCCTCGAAACAATATCGAGGGTCCTGCACGAGGACACGACACTCGGTGAGCGTCTTCGCACTCTGTTCAGAGAGCAGTGCGTCACAATAGTAAGCATCCTGACAACGATCGGCATGACTATATCGACCCTAGTTCAAGCTATGACGGGATGCGGCGGTGGTTCCTGGGCTGAAAGATGGTCTCGTCTCCTTCTTTATTATAAAAAAACGGCCGGATGGCTTGCCGAGAATGCTTGGGCTTTAATCATCGCGATCGCCGGTCTCCTACTATTCGCCGCCCGAGAGTGGCTTAGGTTAAAACCAAAGCGCGAATAGTCCGATCGCCACGAGGGCGATGACGAGCCCTAATTTTGCAGCCTCATGGGCATCAGTTGAAACAATGGCGGAACTTGCTGGGGGCAAAGTACTTTGCACTGGGGCACTTTGTACTGTTGCGGGTGCTTGCGGTTTTATGAAATCGGTTCCATGTGCCAACACGGCGGTGCGCTTGATGATATCCGCGTTTTTGTTCCCGTTATGACCGATCTTTTGTTTGACGATGGCGATTACGATCTGATTATTGTAACCGTCAACCCGGTCGTCTCGTAGTATCATATTGCTCGGCGCCATGTACATACCTATTCCAAATACATAGTCCACTGGGGTGCCAGCATACTGCAAAACATCTTGATACCGCTGGATCGGCGCTGGGATGTCCACCGGAGATGAGATGGCGTTCTCGACATTTGCCAAGAACTGTTTCTGGGTATCGAACGCCGTTCGTGTTCCTAGTATAGCGCTGCGCGCTTGCGCCTGTACGCCGAGGATGGCCCAGACGTATGTGCGAATGGAGTCGTTGAGGTGAGGAACCCCGGCCTGCGTGAACAACAGACCCTTATATAACATAAATGTACCCCAAGCGTCCTGGGCCGCAGCAGCTTGCTGTATGTAATCAACGTGAGCTCGTTTCGGAGGTAGCCAATCGCAGGATGAGACACCGCAGTGCCGGCCACCAGACACTTCCGGCCCGAAGGTCATCTTGCCGGGTCAAAATTCCCGGCGTTCCGACTGACGATGTGGTCGCCGGCGTGATCCTGCCTAAAATCCGTCTGCGGCCAAATACCGTGGCCCCGAATGAGAACGTCCCCGAGGCCAGTGCTGCTCGGAAATGCTTTCTGACGCCAGTCCGTGTCTTTTTGGACCTCTAATTCGTTACAAAGTATTCAAAAAACCCTACGGTCGTAGGTGTTGGAAATGGGATATCAGCCGTTGTCCTGCGGCAGAGAGATTTTCTGTTCTTTGAGAATCCGTCTAATAGTGTAGTACACGTGAAAGTCGTAGACAGCCTTCAAGAAGGGATCCTCCGCAGCCATATGGTCCTGAGAGGAAACCCCGCATCCGGCTGGTGGACATAACAGTGACTCGGATCTGGTCGCTACTCCGCAATGCCGACATGGGCGAGGCGAAACTGACCCTCTTCGCATCCATGCCCGGTGATGCTTGCAATACTCGTAAATACCGGTACGATGACATCTCTCGTACCACTCACAATTATTCTTAACTCAGACCATTGTGTGATGATGATGATATATACTGAGCATAACCTAAGTTTCATTGATGTGTATGCACTATAACACACACAGCAAGTTTTTAAACACAATATCAACAGCTATTACTTAAATGTGCTCAATGTGACTGCTTTTTAAGCACTATATTTACTCACTTTCCGCGCTTTTTCAACATTATGACAGTTGTAATTTAAATTCACGCACTATACCACATAGCTGTTGACAACACTCAGAAAGTTCGTAAATTGATTTTGTGAGTAAATTGATTTTATTGATTTATATGCTGCAGAAAAAAAGCAAGGAAATCGCGTACTAGTGTATTCCGTTATGTCATGATATTGCCTCGTGTAGGCATTGAGGGTAGATTTTTGCAAATATTGATTTTTACTTCAATATGAAAATCGGGTTGACATTTTTTTGGACGCCATCTTGACATATTGGCGGCCATTTTGAATCCCCGACCCACACAATCGTGTAAACAATATATATCCTTTGAGCAGAAGCAATCTACTTCATAAATATTGCCTCATCCGACAGTATTTATTCAATGAAGCATGTAGATATATATATTTCAACATACGGCTATTAGAAATGGCACAACAATTCAAAATGGCCGCCAGATATAACCTAAAAGGAGATAAAACGGTACATTTCTATACCTTTATAACGGGGACTATATGCTGGTGAATCATGTGGGCTGTATACATGATGTTCACTATAATTAAATCAATACAGCAAATTTGAATGATGAAACGCTTATGTCAATTAACACGTGTATGCTCAATACGGCCGCCATGGAGTAGAAAACATTAATTACATCATTAGACCAATTACACATAGTGAACATAATAACACGAGGGAACGATGCCAAAGAGCCGGTGTGTCTGTGGTTGGACATGGACCTACATAAACAAGTTTTAAAAAAAACTCCTAACTGAACCCAGAACTGTACAAGGACAAATTGGCTAGAATCACCGGGCCAGTTCCATATATGTATGTGTGCCATTCGCTGCCTTGGTCGCACTGTGGATGTGAGTGGGATTGATGACATGTGGATAGAAGCCGATGTCTACATTAGCGTCAAAGTTATGTAGATTATCAATGGCAAACATTACAAGCGGGAAATTAAATACCATCAATTCACGTTAGAAGCACTGACATCATGGTGGATTGATGCATTCTTTGAGATGAATCCAAATGTTGTAGAAGAATATTGTAAATGTGTGACTGGCGCTATTACATCATGTGAGACACATGCACATCTTGCACACGCTAACACTTCTCTACTGGTCAAACTTTCTGAAGATCATTGGTGAATTTGATGTAGCTATCGATAAGTATCCAATCTATAGATTGTTTAGGATGTACATGTGTCAGATATACACACTTCTACAACTTCTCCGCAGCGTTAAATTGCGGCAGTGTGACTTGTATTTAGCACTGTTGGAGCAGATGTGCATCTGGTTTTTCGCTTTCAACAGGCTGGACTACACAATGAACATACCGGAATACATTGCACGTGAGCACAACTTACGAGACACATACGCAACTATCTGGAATCAGTTTGAACATGGTGATTTCACAGTATATACCAATAATGTACCATTATCTGCTATCGGCGTTGATCAAGCACAATTGCATGTGAACAATGTTCACAAATGTGATGGTGGTATTACCGCAATAATTAACAATCCTGATGTGTTGAGGAATAAAGATGGACGTAATTACGAAAACTATATACCCTTCGACATACTTCGTATGCCGGGGGTATGAGTTGGTTCATATGATAAAAAGGTTATCATACCTGACAACGTAGCTAAGAACATACAGGAAACTGAGAAATCGGGGCGAGGAGCAATCCAGAACATTTGTAAAGCAAATACTGTGTAGTAATAAAAACCTGTGGGGCACCATGTCAAAAGTACCGGATTTGGGATGGAGTACAAGAACAAAACCAATTAATACAAAGGTGGGCGAAAGGGAATTAGTGATCAAGGAATAAATCCCAACTGATACACATGCACATTGATGTAACGTGGAAAACAAACCAATGGCATGTTACTGATGGGTTAGCTGTTACAGACACAATCGATTATGAAGCGGATGTTGTACCCGATAATACATGCATCCTCATTGACGGAATTGGTCGTTGTGCAAGAGCAAGTAATTTTCAAAGACGCTATTCACACGTGTCGTGATCTGGCTAATCATGTTATACTTGCCATACATAATAGGTCTACTGGATACGCAATCACTTGCATTGTTTTTGATAATTAAACTGTGTCATCGTCATTGAAAGAAAGCATAAGGCATCGTCGTGCAAAAGGACGGGTAGTATATACACCAACATTTAAAATCGTGGATGAAACACGAATCAAAGACTTTGATGCATGTTAACATTGTACCTTGCATATGAAATAGTAGAACAACACACAATACCAACGACTACAGTTGTTATCTAGTTTAGGCGTGATAACTGATCTGTAAAGAAGAGGCAAACACCCTTCTTATGTTGTATGCGTCTCAAATTCACAAGACAGTGTGCCAGTACCCATATACTCTTCAGATACTGATGTATTGGTCCTGGCAGTAGCTTACTTTCCACTACTTGGTGATGAGGCGACCATAATTATGTGTACTAGTGCGAATCGGCATCACCGAAACCCATCCATGATGGAATTGGTGAGAGGTGAGCGCTCTCATTGGATTCCATGCACCTAGCGGCTGCGACATGACAGGTCGCATATTCGGTAGAAGCAAAACAGCCTGATATAATACATTTTCCTCCGCGAATGAAGCGGTTATCGTCGCACGACAGCACTTCGGTACCATGGATGTACCAAGCCAAGATATATTCAGTGGATGTGAAGAGCTCATATGTAATCTACTCAGTCCCACTAAGTATAAGTTTACGACAGTGACGGATTTGCGATGGCACAAATTCTGTTCATTTGAATTGAGTCGGGGTGGAGACCTTGCCACCGACACAAGGTGCGATATAGGAGCACATCAAACGTGCAAATATTCAACGTAATTGGTGGCAGCGGGCTCTGGTTCCCGAATCCACACTTCTTGACCCAGCAAATCTTGGCAGGTCACGTGACAGCGAACACGAAGTACTTCGACCAGTATTGACGAAGGTGCCACTTGCTCCAGTATCCGTCCTGGAGATGGTGAAATGCATATGTGAGTATGTGTAGTGGGCGCTGCTCGTGCAAGTACAACACTGTTTCTAGTACCAAGTTGTGTTCCCGTGGTGCTGAGGAAGACTGCTGCACAAATGTAGATGGTGACATGACCGAGTTTGAACATGCCGATTCATAAACTGCGTAACATACAAACAAATACTAGTAACTGTATTTTATACTCATTAACTCAAACGCTGATCCGGGAAACTATAACTTCTTCATATTTTAATATCCTATATAATAACTGTTACTTCGAAGAGTTTCATTACCTAAATGTATTTCATACGTTTCTTCGACTTTGAAATGAGTGTAGTATGTAGACACGTGAACAAACAGTTTCTCACTAGCAGTGAAATAGGGAGAAACGTGTTTCTTCCACCTGGAATATAAATGAGTTGTATGTATGTGTTTATGAAATCTGTCCATGTATACTCATCTTGCGATTTGTGTTATCAATCTATATATCTGAATGAGTTTTATATTATGTTATTGTTATTCATTTAGCTATGAAGGAAATTTGACGATCTGGTAATTATCAGTTATTAATGTATAGACAGTGTAGTGAGAATAGTTTTATTGATTCTCAGACATTCACTTGTACATGTTATTGTGGCGCAGCGATAGAGTACTGCCCTGCTCTGTAACTAGTACACGTAACATGGAAGTGTTTAAGCAATATATATGTGTAATACTTCTTGTCCATTTGTGCAATACATATCTTTTTTGAACATCAACATGTATACAATGTGTATTTTCCATTTTATTGTGAGTATCAATTTAGTGAGTACGCGAGTATTGCGTAAAGGTATATTACTTTACAGAGTGAGATCATTTACAATCTCTCTCAAATTTTGTTGTATCGTATGTGCTACTGGATATGTTTCGCATACCTAAGTTATACATATAATTATAAGAGCCATATTTTGTTTATTATACGTTACATTTTCACAAATAAAGTTGTTTACTTTTAAGTGAAATATGTAACTCGTACTTATTTATTGTAAAGCATTGTCCCATCGTCAAACTGTTGGAATTGTTTAGTAGATTGGCTAATATAATACTTTGCATGAATGAAATATATGTGTACGCTTACATCTTACAATTTTATCTTCATTCGGTGGTCATTTTGAATACACTGGCAATTACTTCTGATAACTATTAGCACAAGTTGTTACTACGAAATCTATTTGATAATTGGAATATGAATTAATGAATGGGTTTCTACAACTACCGACATTGTTGCGACCAGTATTTAGAAGATACGTTTCAAAATACGTATTAACAAACTACTTTGGCGGCCATTTTGAACATGATGGCTCATAAATTAGAAATCATGACGATAATAAATGTTTGGTTTTAGGCAGTAAATGCTCGTATACACGTTTCAACATCAAATTCATTTTCATCGCAATGTATTTCCTGTAGTATGCGGCACATGCGAGATATATGTGCATACAAAATATGTTTTGGCGGCCATTTTGAATTTCAAACAATTTGGATATCAAAAGATTTTTATGAAAAAATATGTGTTGGTATAAAAACACATCAGCTACCACTCTTTATACCGAGTAAAGAATCTTAATTGGGTTCATATTGAAGATATATCAATAGTACATGAATATAAATTCAAAATGGCCGCCAAAATATCAAGATGGCCGCCGAAAAATTGTCCACTCGATTTTTTTAAAAGTCTATGATATATACAACAATATAAACAACATTTGCAAAAATTTACCCTAATAGCCTGCAAAATAACAAGGATATACACTATACACTGAGGCTCTGTTTGATATTTTGCATACAATTGTGATGCTTGTATTATAGAACCTTATAAATCAAGAAAATCGTTTCAGGAAGAAATAGTGGTGAAAACCTATTAATTTATGTTCTGGAGCATTTATAAGATAATTGGTCAAAATGGTGAAACAAATTTTAAAATATCGTATTTTGACAAGTTCTTTCCGATGCATAAGCCTATACAATGTTTCAAGAAGAAATAGTGCTGCAGACCTCTTAATATATTATGTTCTGGAGCATTTTTAATAAAATAGCCTAAACAATTGGTCAAAATGCTTAAAAGAACCAGCATTTAAATTGTTTCTGTGAGCATTAAGGTGTTTCAGGTCAGAATTAAAATGGTTTATATGCACATTCAAATGGTTCAGTTTAGCATTAAAATGGTTCGGGTCTGCATTAAAATGGTTTAGGTCAGCATTTAAATGGATTCTGTGACCATTAAAGTGGTTCAGTTTAGCATTAAAATTGTTCGAGGTCGACATTAAAATGGTTCGCGCCGGCATTATAATGGTTCGGGTCGGCATTAAAATGGTTTATATGAGCATTAAAATGGGTCAGTTTAGCATTAAAATGGTTCGGATGACATTAAAATGGTTCGGGTCGGAATTCAAATTGTTCAGGTCAGTATTTAAATGGTTTCTGTGAGAATTGAAGTGGTTCAGTTTAGCATTAAAATGGTTTGGGTCAACATGAAAATGGTTCGAGTTGGTATTAAAATGGGCTGCGTCGGCATTAAAAAGGTTCGGGCCGGCACTAATCTTTTCGGGTCAGCTTTAAAATGGTTCAGGTCAGCATTTAAATGGTTGCTGTGAACATTAAAGTGGCTTAGGTCAGCATTAAAATGGTTTATATGAGCATTACAATGTTTCAGTTCAGCATTAAAATGGTTCGCGTCGGCATTAAAATGGTTCCGCTCGGCATTAAAATGGTTAAGGTCAGCATTAAAATGGTTCAGGTGAGCATTTAAATGGTTTCTGTGAACATTAAAGTGGTTCGGGTGAGCATTAAAATGGTTTATATGAGAATTAAAATGGTTCGCGTTGGCATTAAAATGGTTCAGGTCAGCAATAAAATGGTTCAGGTCAGTATTTAAATTGTTTCTGTGAGCATTAAAGTGGTTCAGTTCAGCATTAAAATGGTTCATATGAGCATTAAAATGGTTCTGTTTAGCATTAAAATGATTCGGGGTCAACATTAAAATGGTTCGTGTCGGATTAAAATGGTTCAGGTCAGCATTAAAATGGTCCAGGTTAGCATTAAAGTGGTTCATGTCAGCATTAAAATGGTTTTCTATATGAGCATTAAAATGGATCAGTTTAGCATTAAAAATGTTCGGGTCGACATTAAAATAGTTTGCGTCGGTATTAGAATGGTTCGCGTCGGTTTTAAAATGGTTCAGGTCGGCATTAAAATGGTTCAGGTCAGCATTTACAAGGTTTCTGTGAGCATTAAAGTGGTTCAGGTCAGCATTAAAATGTTTTATATGGGCATTAAAATGGTTCAGTTTAGCATTTAGACGGCCAGCCAATGCCAATAAAAGGCCTCCAATAAAGTTTTGATGACATTTTTTGTTTCAAATGGGTACCCATGCTGATCGACTTTTATGATATGTAAGCTGTCGGATAGGGGTGGGTACCCCCGCAGATTTGACCTTTAGGGGTCATTTTTAAGGTCACTTAGAGGTCACATTGACCTAAAGTTTCTCACCGACATGGGTGTATAGATGCACGTATATGATTTATACCAGCGTTGATAGCCTTCTGCTGATGAACTCTTTTGGTAATACCGAAAATACCGAATTATTGAAAAAAAGGCATGTCTAGGATTCAAGATGGCCGCCAATTTGCATAAGAAACACAAAAATAGCATGTTGTACGTCATACCTTTGTTGATAGTTAAGCCATTTCAATAGTCTTAATGGTAATATATATATTTGTCGATAGAGAAATTGTTTACAAACATTTTGACACCATTTTATCAAAGTTACTGTTCGTAAATCCAAGATGGCCGCAAAATCAGTATGTTGTATTCAATTCGTTCTGAGTTAGCCTATTGCTTACAGTGAAGATATTTCCTATTAGCATGTCATTTTCATGGAATTTGTGACTAATATTATCCTTCAATTTGTATTATTGATTAAACTAACAGAATATATTTTAAAATTGGGACAATTGGACCTACATTTCCTGGAACCCCACATTCAAAATGGCCGCCAAACGCAGTATAAAGTATAAGATGAAATATCTCTGTAATCAGACGAAAGAAAAATAAAACTGTATGTCTTTTTTACAGTTTTAGGTAGTGTTTGGTAGTACATTCTCATAAAATTCGTATATGTTGGTCTAGGCCTTGAAATTCATGATCCGCCATATTGGAAAACTTAAAAAAAAATGTTTCTGTAGTCAGATAAATAAATTGCATGAGGTTTCCTCGCTAATCGTTACATGGTATGTAGCAATTTAGAGTTGAGTTAATCATAATTTTAAAATCAAAGATGGCGGACATCTACACTCTTGATAAACATATAGTAGAATATATATGCTGAAATAGTTTGACACACCACGTGTTAACACTAATTTCAGCATGGCAATCCTTATAAATGGTAACATTCAGCACCATATTTTAATATATGCTCTCTCCACCCTCCCGAATCATACACCTTTGATATATCTTGCAAAATATCTAATGATTGCGTGTTGTATATAACGGCTTATCAACAGCCACAGTCGTTGAAGTCCAGACCAACGGGGTCCATCCCGTATTTAAGCTATATGTACTGGGCGTAAATACCAAAATCAGAACTAACTATTTACATCACTGTATACTACTCAGCTGTAAAATTAGAATGACCGGACCTGGTTTCATGTCAATACCACACCATAGTGACTTACTTCCATCTCAAAAAGTAATCAGATTACCACATGTAATGACATGATTTCCCCCTGAAGTACCAGAAGGCCGAAAATGGAAATGAGGTCTAAACCGATATGGCATTCTGGTGAAGACGAACATTTATGGTTTACCTTACCCTTCGCATGCTCGCAACCAACCACCCACCGCAGCGTATATAATCAATATAATTAGATAGTGCGTATTGACAAAATAGATACTAACATTGTGATATGAGACAGTATTTGTATGTTTATGCGTGTCTAGATATGTGTAGGGACTAGTATTCCATTGGAAGAAAGCAAAGCATGTAGGCATTGGACAGGCTGATAATCAGTCACTCAATATGACCATTTGATAGAACTTTCACTACGATATCATGGAAGAAATAGTAGCACAATACATTCCAGTTTATACAAATTGTAACAGGACAGCACAAATCACATACAGAATTGGCACACATCACGAACACTCAAGGGCCAGCATCTCTGATCCTTAAGATAAATCTGGATCTACAATATGGATGATGAACTAGATGAAGGCGACTACATATACAGTATTCCAAGAGGGACAAACAATCACCGACATTTCTGACGATTTATTTTGGCTTAAGTCAGAAATAAGATTTGGTGAAAGCGTAGAATTTTGTATTTCTGTAACAAAATCAGCAACCAAGAAACATATACGGTGTCTCATATTTTGATGTGGACTAAGTAATCAGCAGAATTGATCTTCTTCAGTAAGAATGCTTCGGATTCTCCAGACATCTGCAGATAACAATATCACTTTTGGGGACTGTATACCGCTTTACCTGTTGTCATGGTTTGCTATGTCTCATTTGTTGTGCTTTTGTTTTGCTCTCTCTATTGACATTATGAAGGTAGATGTAGCTTTTATAATCGGCAAATAAACGTACTGTACGTGTAGTTGTAGTTGACCAACCACTGTAAAATACAGCAAATTCACTATTACAAACAAATTCCCTAAACATAGAAATGTGTATGTGTTACTTGGAGATATATACCGATTGTTTCACCTCCTAGAAGTGAATGTCAGACAGCTTTAAAATACGGGACTGGTATGTGTTTGGGTACAGTGTGATTTCTTGGAGAGAATAGCACAGGATTATGATGAATGTCACATCATAATATTCAACGTCGCATCTGGACATACAGGTATGTAACTCTCATCAAAATATGGTGATTCAGTTGTGGGGATTAGTTGAAACAACAGTGTTAGGATCCTTTTGTTGGTAGCGTGTATTACTAGTAAAATTGTTTAAAGATAGTTTGTTGCTGCTATGGCATCCATAATTATCTGGAGTTTCATTCACATAATGAATTTAGGTCACATTTTGACAGGAAAAATAGTGAAGTATAAAACATAATGTACTTATCTGATAGAACTTTGCATAAACAATTGTCATTCTACCAGGCAGTATGCAAACAATGCCACTCTCCCGTAGATGGTTATATAATTATCACACATACGAAAAGTGTCTTCCGCATATCATGCACAATTCATGTTGGGGCCGCTGGTGTCGAACGAAGCACTAAGCCGTAATATCAGGTACACGCAAACTGTAATACAGTAAGGATAAACCGTGTACGTAACAGATCAAATTAAATTATTTGGATCACAGCAACTGGCAACTTATTACGCTCACAAATCCTTGAATAGCACGCTTAAAACGAGAAACAAGCCATATCGATACGCAAAAATGACTGTCCATCAGCACGTAACTTTGACGGAGATGTTATAGGTAATTCAGCATGATCTTTGTATTTTTCTTTGTTGGGTATACTTGTGTGATATATAGTTGTGAGAGTCTCTGTTAAATGAACATGACTTTCATTTTAATCACAAGTTAATATTAGTTGGACAGTACAGTTATTGTAATGAATGAGAATTAACCGACATGTGCCAGTATTCCAAAATGATATTTGTCTAATCCAGAGGAGTGTGGTAACAGTGATTGTTTCTATACATGTGTCATATTGGGTATGTGGTTATCTAATATTGCCCCGGTCATTCTGATGGTGAACACATTGGTATGTGAATAACTGAATTGTTGGTAGAAAATGATTCAACAATTTTTTTCACAAATCTGGTTTGACAACTACTAGTATATGGAAGATCTATGCAAATTTCTCTAATCATAGCCGTGAAAATGACTCACTGTGTTTGCTTCTTTGAAAACCAAATGTAGTCTGGGGTACTACCTCATTGGCAGATTTACTGATCCAACACAATGACCCATATTGTCTCATAGTAGTACACACAACTTGAACAACACGTATTTCACTTCACATGTACATGAACATCACAGGAAATATCACAATGAAACATTTAACCGTTTGAAGAATGTGAGTATGTGTTTAACGGCGGCCATCTTTGATTTAAAATTAGTAAATGGCATGTCATTGTAATTGACATATTATACCATACATACATTTTATAAAAGGCAAAAATAACATATTTAGAACTGGTTATTCTAAGTAGCAAGATTATATTTTACATTTTATTGCTTATTTTGCAGTTTGGCAGCCATCTTGAATATCTATTTCTACATTACCTGGCTGATTTACTAAATATATAGTATAGCCAATGTATAACCGGTTCAACACTCTTTTTACATCTTTTATATGAGTTATGTATCCCTTCAAATAGTGAAATGCAGAAAAAACTTACAGTAACTTTTTGTCTTGATTTGACACATGAATAACATTGGAACTGCCCCCAAACAGTTCACCTTGAGTGTAGACCCATTTCTAAACGTATAGTTTTGAAAGGTATAACCCACTTTGAGCACTCATTTGTAAACAAAAATGTAGAAAGGATAATCCCCCGTGTCTGGAGTGGAATCATGACAATTTACAAGTTGTTCATTTTAAAAGATCACATAATTATGTAGTTATTGGCGGCCATCTTGGAATTGAAGTTAGTAAATGATCTAATATGCTATTTTATTAAATGCCATACCATGATACAAGTTGATTTTATGAACACATTCAGTAACAAACGCATACAAAAAGCTAGCTTATGTTGGATATGCACTATTTTGGCGGCCATTATGCGTTTTTATTCTTTATATTTCCTTTTTTACTACTAAAAATAATAGTACTACCAGCATTTAACTTGTTTCCATCTTCAACATTGATTTTATGAGTGATGGTGACCTATATATGGCAAGCAATAAGACATCTATGATTTATTTTTATTTGACCCCTAAATGACCTTGAAATGACATTCAAAGGTCAAATTTGAAGGGGTACCCACCCCTATCAGAAAGCTTACCCATCATAGATATAAATTAGCATGGGTACCCATTTGTAACAAAAAATGCCATCAAAAGTTGTTTTTCATGCCCTGGCGGGCCGTCTAATTACAATGGTTTGGGTCGACATTAAAATGGTTCGTGTCGGCATTAAAATGGTTCGGGTCGGCATTAAAATGGTTCGGGTCGGCATTAAAATGGTTCGCGTCGGCATTAAAATGGTTCGGGTCGGCATTAAAATGGTTCAGGTCAGCATTAAAGTGGTTTAGGTCAGCATTAAAATAGTTTATATGAGCATTAAAATGGTTCAGTTCAGCATTAAAATAGTTTGGGTGGACATTAAAATGGTTCGCATCGGCATTAAAATGGTTCGGGTCGGCATTACAATGTGTCAGGTCAGCATTAAAATGGTTCAGGTCAGCTTTCAGATTGGTTCATCTGGAAGAACTAGTCAAAGTAGGAAAATAATAAAAAACATATTTTTGCGATTTTTAAAAAGGCTGTAAAACCTAAACTAAGCGGTTTACAGCACTTTTAGATTGATTAATCAGGAAAAGCTGGTCAAAGTAGGAAAATAATTTCAAAAATATTTTTGCGATTTTTAAAAAGGCTGTAGAACCTAAACTAAGCGGTTTACAGCACTTTTAGATCGATTCATCTGGAAGAACTGGTCAAAGTAGGAAACGTTTAGATTGGTTCATCTGGAAGAACTGGTCAAAGTAGGAAAATAATAAAAAATATATGCGATTTTTAAAATAGGCTGTAGAACCTAAACTAAGCGGTTTACAACACTTTTAGATTGATTAATCAGGAAGAACTGGTCAAAGTAGGAACCGTTTAGATTGGTTCATCTCGAAGAACTGGTCAAAGTAGGAAAATAATAAAACAAATATTTTTTTTATTATTTTCCTACTTTGACCAGTTCTTCCAGATGAACCAACCTAAAAGTTTCCTACTTTCTTCCAGGTGAACCAATCTAAAAGTTTCCTACTTTGACCAGTTCTTCCAGATGAATGAATCTAAAAGTGCTGTAAACCGCGTAGTTTAGGTTCTACAACCTTTTTAAAAAATCGCATTTTTTTCAATTATTTTCCAACTTTGACCAGGTGAAGCAATTTAAAAGTTTCCTACTTTGACCAGTTCTTCCAGATGAAGCAATCTAAAAGTTTCCTACTTTGACCAGTTCTTCCAGGTGAAGCAATTTAAAAGTTTCCTACTGTTACCAGTTCTTCCAAATGAACCAATCTAAACGTTTCTTACTTTGACCAGTTCTTCCAGACGAATGAATCTAAAATTGCTGTAAACCGCTTAGTTTAGGTTCTACAGCATTTTTTTATTATTTTCATACTTTGGTCAGTTCTTCCGGATAAGCCAATCTAACAGTTTCCTACTTTGACCAGTTCTTCCAGATGAACCAATCTAAAAGTTTCCTACTTTGACCAGTTATACCAGATGAACAGATCTAAAAGTTTCCTACTTTTACCAGTTCTTCCAGATGAATGAATCTAAAAGTGGTGTAAACCGTTTAGTTTAGGTTCTACAGCCTTTTTAAAAAATCGCATTTTTATTTTATTATTTTCCTACTTTGACCAGTTCTTCCAGGTGAACCAATCTAAAAGTTTCCTACTTTGACCAGTTCTTCCAGATGAACCAAGCTAAAAGTTTCCTAATTTGACCAGTTCTTCCAGATGAACCAATCTAAAAGTTTCCTACTTTTACCAGTTCTTCCAGATGAATGAATCTAAAAGTGCTGTAAACCGCTTAGTTCTACAGCCTTTTTGAAAAATCGCATTTTTTTAATTATTTTCCTTCTAGATGTTCTTCTAGATGAACCAATCTGAAAGTTTCCTACTTTGACCAGTTCTTCCAGATGAACCAGTCTAAAAGTTTCCTACTTTTACCAGTTATTCCAGATGAACCAATCTAAACGTTTCCTACTTTGACCAGTTCTTCCAGATGAATGAATATAAAAGTGCTGTAGAACGCTTAGTTTAGGTTCTACAGCCTATTTTAAAAATCGCATTTTTATTTTATTATTTTCCTACTTTGACCAGTTCTTCCAGGTGAACCAATCTAAAAGTTTCCTACTTTGACCAGTTCTTCCAGATGAACCAATCTAAAAGTTTCCTACTTTGACCAGTTCTTCCAGGTGAACCAGTCTAAAAGTTTCCTACTTTTACCAGTTATTCCAGATGAACCAATCTAAACGTTTCCTACTTTGACCAGTTCTTCCAGATGAATGAATATAAAAGTGCTGTAGAACGCTTAGTTTAGGTTCTACAGCCTATTTTAAAAATCGCATTTTTATTTTATTATTTTCCTACTTTGACCAGTTCTTCCAGGTGAACCAATCTAAAAGTTTCCTACTTTGACCAGTTCTTCCAGATGAACCAGTCTAAAAGTTTCCTACTTTTACCAGTTATTCCAGATGAACCAATCTAAACGTTTCCTACTTTGACCAGTTCTTCCAGATGAATGAATATAAAAGTGCTGTAGAACGCTTAGTTTAGGTTCTACAGCCTATTTTAAAAATCGCATTTTTATTTTATTATTTTCCTACTTTGACC
>CM055269.1:91353948-91371793 GCA_029237695.1 Conchocele bisecta
CAGTGCTGTAAGAATTTAGTTAATCTGGGTCGAGTTAATCTGCGCGACTGATACGCGATCTCCGATTGGTCAGCCTTTACACCTAATTAATATTCCACCAATGGTGAGCGCGAACGCATGCCCGGAAAAATGAAATCGAGCACATAACAATTAGCACTGCTTTGTTACTGGTCTTACTGATCTTATTCCCAGTTTGCTCGGATAATTTACGAAATGTGCAAACGTGATCAGCTGCACATTCACATCGGTGAGATAATAGGAGGCTATGCGCCCATAAAAAAAAAAATCGTCCATTTTGGGTCTAATTTGGGAAAGAATCGCAAATTTAACACGATTTCTGACAATAGTCGTGTGACAAATTTAACACGATTTTGATATACAAATAGGAAAAAAATTCGGGAGCCAAGGCACAACCGTGTACTAACCGAATTCGTGTTATAGTGAAGCGTGTACTAACGGGGTCGCACTGTACATATAGAGTATTAACACTATTACATAAACACTTTAAATAACCGGACCGTTGTGCATGCATATATAGCAGATACTGATTCCATGAAAGTTGCATTAAATATTATTTTCGGCAAAATATTAATATCCAAATGTGTGGGTCGGGCTCCATATAAGCACCATTAGTCTACACATGTATACGCACATAGCGTACTTGTAACAACACAACGGCTTTACATATATTTTAAATATTGAACAATACAATACGTAGGTAGCAACCGTGTTTTGTGCCGACATATATTACCAATACAAACAGTAGATGTGTCCAACATATCAACTCGATTAACAAATGTTGTATTAAAAATCTGACCTTTCTGGGTGATAATAATGACTATTGACTAATATTTTTACAATTATTTTAAAGACGGGCGGACAGTAATGTAATATACATAAAACTAATACTTCCAACGTATATGATTACGACATATCAGTCTAAACAGCATTGCAACGTTTAATTTCGGACGGGAACATGATGTACTCATTGATATAGTCAGGGCCTATCAATTAACAGTTAATAGTCGACCCAGATATAGTGAGTATGTCAATTTATGTACATGTACATACATGATAAAATGCCTGTAAAATGGCAGCCATCTTTGATTTATACAAATTATAATTATATTCCTTTAAAGTATGAGAAGTAAATCTTTTGCAATGCGTCACCTCATATGTGTCAGAAATTGTTATCATTTCCCTTCTGATATTACTGGTACAAAATGATGCAATTTCTGTTAGCAGATTAACACGTACTGGCCGCCACCCTTTTTCATATACATGTATATTTAATCGTTAATTATCTTCTGACAGATGCCATTGTTAGCACGATTGTGTATAATCATCTTCTGAGCTCGTCTATTTTGCCTTGTATCGAAGCTGTTCATGACAGGCAGTGTGTGCCAACTGATCAGCATAATCAACATAATTTGTATAAAATGGTGGCCATCTTGGATTTATTGAACATGTAGATATCACAAAATAGCCTGGTAAACCGGTGGATGCATTATATTTATTAATTATCCGAAGTTGGTTGGCAAATTCCCTTCGTTTATGCATGTACCATACATCTAGAGAGAAAAATTCTATAAAATAATGTAATTTTCAACAATTACTGCCATCTTGTTTGTGGAACTTAACAAGTGTGCACGACTGCCATGATGCTTCTAACACATGTAATGTTCAGGACACATATAGCTGAACGACTGATGGCCGTATTACTTCATAACTAGTGTCAATTTATTTACATATTTTAGGAAATTCCTGTAAAATGGCGGCCATCTTGGATTTCACAAGCTCGGTTCAAGCTTATATGGATTGTTATATATTCGATAATGTATTAGCTATTAAATACATGAAGATGCGCCAATATGACCCTTCTAATATTGGTTCCACAATGTAATATATATCCTACGGTAGCCGATGCTTTTTTCACTGGCGGCCATCTTGTTTATGCAAATTAGTGGGCTAAAGCTACTACTTTGAAAAGTCTATTATGCGGAAATATATACAGTATGTGTGTCTAAACACATTGGCACCAGAAATCTTTGGTGCGCTCGGATGGTACCGACAGCCCTAATGCGCCCAGGGCCTATTAGGGATGTTAAGTTCAGGCGCCTGAAACTAGAATCATCAGAATGTTACAATATACATATTCCTGAAAACTATGACAACACAGTTTGCTATCATTACAAATAAAAGCAGAGTTTAGATATGGAAGGAACCAGCGACTCAAACGCAACATACGTTAAGAAGACAAGTTGAACATGTGATAGATGTTTGTGCCCATGTGCTTATTTTGTAACCAGGTTATGAAAAAATACACGGGTAAGCGTGAGCCATTAGGTAGCATTGAAGTCGAAACTAGTCGATACGCTATTAGAAATTCAACTATAACACTCGGTGATGAAACGCTGCCAGCCAAATTAGGTAACAGTATGTTAAACACCAATTAGTTGACAAGTGTGGCGCTGAGAAGTTGATAACCATACATAGCAGATACATGCATGACCTTAAAACTGAAAACACTGGATAAAAGGCCCAACATTTATGTGAAAAATTACTGCCCGTATTTCCTGGCCAATTGAAAACGTGCCAGCAAAGGTTCACAAGGCTGGTATTATAATTTGTCACTACACATTATCAAACGAGAGAGCAATACGAATAGCAGATTTTGACATCCATTACATAAAGGATGTAGCACTATTTCTGAGAAACGGCATTCTTTCTACGACGCCAGATGATTTACCGGAAACGTTGACATTTTGAATCAATAGACCTGACGAATTAACTAAGTTTTTGCAAGTTCTATAATCCGGCTCAGAAAATGACGTCGAGCATGAATGTGTTCATAGACTAATAAACTCTGTAGCTGATGATGGTGTGTTTAATGTTACACAAGGTAAAGTTAAGCCTGAAAAACAACTGTGTTTATGGTTGGGGATAAAATGTCAGACGGGAAGCAGACGAGTGATTGACGTTCAGAATAGGTTCAGTAAGTTATCACACAGTTGATACCATAGAAACACAGCTGGCATCTGCAATAGTTGGGCGCCATCAGGCAACCCCAGATGTTATGACTAAGAGGTGATGAAGATGTTAGAAGGCGGCGAAGCAAACCAAATCCAGTTTAACGGACCCCTAAAGGAAGAGGCTGGGTGTTAGCAGATGGCTGCTATCGGATGAAATGGTTTGATGGCGATCAAATCCCCAGGTACATTGCTGATGTACTGACTCCTACTTCACTAGATGAAGAAACTGATGAAGCAGACATACATCAATCTGATGAATCAGATAGTGATTCTGAACAAATTTGTTCTTAATTAAATAAATACATTGAGTTTGAACAATACATCATCATTAGACAAGTCTGATTAGTGAATCAAATTAGTTTCGCATGTGCCGGAAACAGTCCATTTTCAATCTTTCAATATGCTCTAAATCGAGTATGGCTATATTTCTACATGTAGTATAGCTATTGATAAAGTACGTCGCTCCACATGTTCGTACGTCATTTGATGTGTTAAACCCCCCCCCCCCCCCCACCACCACCACACCCCCCCCCCCCGATATAACTGTTGTTGTATTAGTGGTATTTTGGGGAAATTGTCCCGAAACCTTAATTGCTCCAATGGTCCTCTACCACCCTGTGACAAATCCACATTCGTCCCGCCCCCACTAAGCCCAGGGTCAAGCTCACATACTTGGTGCGTTCGAAACCTTAACGCTCGAGTAAATGGCTTATAATTTCTGTTTCCTTGCTCGGATCTGCTTCACATTTCACACACACATTGCTCCAATGGTCCTCTACCGCCCTGTGACAAATCCACATTCGTTCCGCCCCCACTAAGCCCAGGGTCAAGGTCACAGACTTGGTGCGTTTGAAACATTAACACTCGAGTAAATGGCTTATAATTTCTGTTTCCTTGCTCGGATCTGCTTCACATTTCACACACGCATTGCTCCAATGGTCCTCTACCGCCCTGTGACAAATCCACATTCGTCCCGCCCCCACTAAGCCCAGGGTCAAGGTCACATACTTGGTGTGTTCGAAACCTTAACGCTCGAATAAATGGCTTATAATTTCTGTTTCCTTGCTCGGATCTGCTGCACATTTCACACACGCATTCCTCCAATGGTCCTCTACCGCCCTGTGACAAATCCACATTCGTCCTGCCCCCACTAAGCCCAGGGTCAAGCTCACATACTTGGTGCGTTCGAAACCTTGACGCTCGAGTAAATGGCTTATAATTTCTGTTTCCTTGCTCGGATCTGCTTCACATTTCACATTTCACATTTCACACACACAGTGCTCCAATGGTCCTCTACCATCCTGTGACAAATCCACATTCGTCCTGCCCCCGCTAAGCCCAGGGTCAAGGTCACATACTTGGTGCATTTGAAACCTTAATGCTCGGGTAAATGGCTTGTAATTTCTGTTGTCTTGCTCGGATCTGCTTCACATTTCACACACGCATTGCTCCAATGCTCCTCTACCGCCCTGTGACAAATCCACATTCGTCCTGCCCCCGCTAAGCTCAGGGTCAAGCGCACAGACTTGGTGCTATAGTCACCAAACTTCATGGTCATGGTCCTTAGGTAGGGGGATTACAAAATTGTTAAAATGACATCATTACGTAATCCAAGATGGCCGCTGTATAAAAATATCACAAATACTTCAAAAATCTTCTTCTCAAGAACCGCCAACCGGATTTCGACAAAATTTGGTAGGAATGATCGATGTACAATGCTCTTTCAAAGTTGTTAAAATGGTGACCCCGGGGTCAAAAATGGGCGTGGCCCGTGAGATCAAATTGGGGTCAAATTTTATTTTTGACCGAATATGGTCATGTCATATATCAAATTGAAGGTATCAACAAGGCGATCACTCTGTTGCATTTTTTGTCAAAATCCGATGGTTATGTCATCAAAGATGGCCGCCAAACGGTCAAAAGGTAGTTTTTTAGCTCACCTGAGCGAAGCTCATGTGAGCTAATGTTACCGCAATGTGTCTGTCGTCGTCCGGCGTCGTCCGTCGTCGTCCGTCGTCGTCCGTGAACATTTTCAAACGTCTTCTCCTCGGTAACCATTGGGCCTATAGTCACCAAACTTCATGGTCATGCTCCTTAGGTAGGGGGATTACACAATTGTTAAAATGACGTAATTACGTAATCCAAGATGGCCGCCGTATAAAAATAGCACAAATTCTTCAAAAATCTTCTTCTCAAGAACCACCAACCGGATTTCGACAAAACTTGGTAGGAAAGATCGATGTACAATGCTCTTTCAAATTGTTAAAATGGTGACCCCGGGGTCAAAAATTGGCGTGTCCATTGGTAAAGGGGTCCATTATTTTTGACCAAATATGGTCATTGTCATATGATATAGGCTGTATATATCAAATCGAAGGTATCAACGAGGCGATCACTCTGATGCATTTTTTGTCGAAATCAGATGGTTATGTCATCCAAGATGGCCGCCGAAAGGTCAATAGGTCGTTCTTTTATTAGAGATTTAAAAATTCTTCTTCACATGAACCGCTTGGCCCATGGTAGCCAAACTTAAAAGTTATGGTCCATGGGTGAAGCCTTTTCAGATTTGTTAAAATGGAGGTCATCGCTAATCCAAGATGGCCGCCTTCTAAAAATAGTATAAATTCTTAAAAAATCTTCTTCTCATGAACCGCTAGCCGGATTTCGACGAAACTTGGTAGGAATGATCGATGTACAATGCTCTTTCAAAGTTGTTAAAATGGTGACCCCGGGGTAAAAAATGGGTCAAATTTTATTTTTGAACAAATATGGTCATGTCATATATCAAATCGAATGTATCAACGAGGCGATCACTCTGGTGCATTTTTTTTCGAAATCAGATGGTTATGTCATCCAAGATGGCCGCCGAAAGGTCAAAAGGTCGTTCTTTTATTAGAGATTTCAAAATTCTTCTTCACATGAACCGCTTGGCCCATGGTAGCCAAACTTAAAAGTTATGGTCCATGGGTGAAGACTTTTCAGATTTGTTAAAATGGAGGTCATCGCTAATCCAAGATGGCCGCCTTCTAAAAATAGCATAAATTCTTAAAAAATCTTCTTCTCATGTACCGCTAGCCGGATTTCGACGAAACTTGGTAGGAATGATCGATGTACAATGCTCTTTCAAAGTTGTTAAAATGGTGACCCCGGGGTCAAAAATGGGCGTGGCCCGTGGGGTCAAATTTGGGTCAAATTTTATTTTTGAACGAATATGGTCATGTCTATATCAAATCGAAAGTATCAAAAACGCGATCGCTCCGGTACATTCTTTGTCGAAATTGGAAGGTCATGTCATCGAAGATGGCTGCCGAAAGGTCAAAAGGTCGTTCTTTTATTAGAGATTTAAAAATTCTTCTTCACACAAACCGCTTGGCCCATGGTGGCCAAACTTCACAGTTATGGTCCATGGGTGAAGCCTTAAAACGGTGGTCGTCGCTAATCCAAGATGGCCGCTAAGATGCCGCTGTCTAAAAATAGCACAAATTCTTAAAAAATCTTCTTCTCATGAACCGCCAGCCGGATTTCGATGGATCTTGGTAGGAATGTTCGACGTAGAATGCTCTTTCAAAGGTGTTGAAATGGTGACCCCGGGGTCAAAAATGGGCGTGGCCTGTGGGGTCAAATTTTGTTTTTTACCAAATATGCTCATGTCATATATCAAATTGAAGGTATCGATGAGGCGATTGCTCTGGTGCAATATTTGTCGGAATCAGATGATTATGTCATCCATGATCGCCTCCAAAAGGTCCATTTATTCGACATTTTGAACATCTTTTTCTCAGGAACCACATGGCCGATGCTGGCCAAACTTCATAGTAAGTTAAGATCCTTGGGAGAAGCATTTTCAGATTTGTTAAAATGAGAGTCATCGCTTAATCCAAGATTACCGCCATCTAAAAATAGCACAATTTTTTAAAAACACATATGAACTCAATGTCACATTCTCCTCTGGTGTTCATGGAGTCAGGTGAGCGAATTAGGGCCATCATCGCCCTCTTGTTAATTTCTTGCTCTTGGTCTCCTCAAATTACATATCTCACAACTTCAACATTATTTTGGTGGCCATCTTGGATTCTGGGAAGTACACATTTACTTATCGATATTGATAAATTGTTTATATTCAATTGCATAGTTACAGAGATACGTTTTTAATGCATCTACTTTGTATTTAACCTAAAAGCAATACACCGCATGATGCAATGTGTTTTAATGTTTCGCGGACTGTTATTTTTTGCGGGTGGGATCATATCTATGATATTTTCGCATTCAATCAACCAAGGGACATAATTTTTTCAACGCTGATTAATGGATACATGTAGGAAAAATTTAAGTGTATCAGACCTTACTTAATGTACGAAAATATCAAGATATACAGTATTTTCTAGGGATAAAATCTCATTTTTATATAATTTTTGTATTTTTCGAATATTTTCATGATTTCTCATAATTTTCGATAATAATACCCACATATTTGTACATAAATATTATTCTGTGACATGAATTTAGTAAATAAACGCACGTTTGGTGGAAATATATCAAGTATATTTAATTTTAGAGAGTAATTTTTAAGGTACGTCATTTTAGCGGAATTTTGGCGGCCATCTTGGATTTACCAGAAAATGGCCCACCTGGATTTTGTAATAAATGGATTTTCGAATTCAGCACAAAATTTTACTTTCCATAAGAAATCACTCATCAAACCTTTCGGACTCAACATTGTAAATAAAAGTGCCCCAGCTCTGGGGCTAAGATACGACGTCACTAATGACGTCAACTGCATATCTTTTAAAGTTATTTTTGACAGAGTGCCGACACCACTGTGCAGCCATCGATCTCTTATTCTTAAATTGCGATTATGAACTGCTTGAGCTGATCCATGATTAATGCCAATGCTCTATCTGTTCACATATATATCGTCTACCAACACCAAGTAATAAGTTGTTGGTATCTGTATAAAAGCTGATTTTTATTTTGAGATAGGGGTTAATTAGAAATACTAGCGTTTCCGATTTTAATCCAATAAATCAATCATTATACCATACAAAATACACTACAATAAGTGTTGCAAACGTTGTACCACGTATTATGAATTTCTATGCCTGTTTTCATGCTGCAAACACCATGTTTTTACCAAATTAATTTTTAGTCACTCATCACCGCATCCATGACGCTTGACGTATGTAATGGTGACGTCATAGAACCTACGTAATATAATACGACGTCATTGACGAAGTGTCAATATAGCTGTATGCCAAATTTCATCCAGATATTAGCACTATATATCAACTAAAATGTTTGTTTTCACTATTTATTGGATGACCCTCGTACTAATTTAGTCAATTACGAAAAATGCTACACATTTGCAAATGGGCATCCGGCCTTGCGGTACTCGACATTTCCAGGTTCACCATTTGGCTAGTAGACTATTGTACAGTGGAACCCCTCCAAACCGGACACTCAGGGAAAATATAGATTTTTACCTTAGAGTGTTTCTCTCTGTATATCTCTGATTACAATGACTTTTCATGATTGCAAAGCACTAGAATGTGTCATGAAGTGCTAACATGTCTGATTTACAGCGGAACATCTCTAAACCGAACACCGTGGTTTAGAGAGGTTCCACTGTATATAGCTAGCTGCATCAGGTGGCTGTTTTACTAAACTTAGTACCACTAAAATATTTCAATTAATTGATGGATTTACATTTCTTGAGCATAGGCTGCTACAGCCTATGCTCAATAATAATTGTTTACAAGAAAAGATTGTTAATGTGAAATTTACAAACTATCATAATTTTGCACTTACGAACATGTTAACATGTACAAAGTTTCGTGAAACGGCTTCTAGGTGATTTAGACTTGCCACAAGTTCCAATAGCCCCATGTCTATTTTTGGCAGGTACCTACCAGTACTAGCAGAAGGCCTTCTCTAATGTGGTTGTGAATATTTTCAGGCTCACAGAATGTCATTGCTCTCAAGGGCATTAAGGAAGCAATGAGTGGCAAAACGCCATCCTCTGATGTAAGTATAGCCATTGTTTCTTAGCAGACATTCAACATGTGGTTTTTATATGCCCGTTTAAAAACAAATGGGATTTGGGTGTGCAGGCAATTCTTTTTCGGAGCATAAGTCAACGCCTCCAACAGCTTTTTGTCAATCAGTTTGAAACACGTCTTTTACATATATTGAACATGTGCACCATGGTGCTTTTATGACAATTATTTTTTTCTACAAAAATACCGCCTTTTTCAAATATGCCATTTTTCTACACAATTCTGTATTCTGTTTGTCATCAACTTGTCAATCAGTCCCTTGATGGCTGTATTTTTCCAGGACTCTTTCGCCTTCTATATCCTTATACGCAATAAGTTAAATTTTACTTGACAGATCTTAACCAACTTTGGTATGCCTGTTTATCACGGCAAAACAAGGAACACTATTGCTTTTCAAAATTTTGTGATGAATTTCCTCACCTTAGTGGCCATTTTTATCTCACCCGCGTTAATTGAAAGTGAGACATAGCGGTCACAATTCCAGCGTCGGTGTATGTATCGTCAACAATTCGGGACGTAAATTTGGGACGTACCGTCCCAAACAAAAATCGCAATCTTATTCTGCAAGCTTGCGACTAGCTTGCGGCAAGCTAAGAATGCAAGCTTGCGGTTAGGTTACCGCAAGCTTGCTGCAAGCACGCAGTTGAAACGACGCGGCAAGCTAGTCGCAAGCTTGCCGCAAGCTTGTCGCAAGCTTGCCGCAAGCTAGTCGCAAGCTTGCCGCAAGCTAGTCGCAAGCTTGCCACAAGCTTGCCGCAAGCTTGTCGCAAGCTTGTCGCAAGCCGCAAGCTTGCCGCAAGCTTGCCGCAAGCTAGTCGCAAGCTTGCCGCAAGCTTGCCGCAAGCTAGTCGCAAGCTTGCCGCAAGCTAGTCGCAAGCTTGCCGCAAGCTAGTCGCAAGCTTGTCTGCAAGCTAGTCGCAAGCTTGTCTGCAAGCTAGTCGCAAGCTTGCCTTATATGGCATGAATCGGGGTTATATGGAATGAATCGGGATTGCTTGATTTTATTGGACGGGTTAGACTATCCCGTATTTAACCTGTTCATAATGAGGGAAATTCCCAAAATCAGAACTGAATATTTACACAAAAATATATATTCAGCCCTGAAATTGGAATATCCTGACCACCTGGTGCCAGGTCCATTCCACATCAGAGTCATTTAAGAATATGGGGTAGAACATTCATTAGATAATGAGGTAATGTACAAATCTGTTACTGGGAAGATGGAATAATTAATAACTAAAACAATACAATATTGCATATGATGTATTAAAATGTCTTCAGATGTAATATATTTTAAGTCATCGGTGTATACTAACAAATGGAGAGCTAGATTGTTGTTTTTCAGAGAAAAACATATGCCCACACAAACACTGCATGTTATCGGGCCTTGTAAAATTAGATTTAAGACAACAACCGCATATATGTAGCTACATTGTACCTTGTTTTTTCTGTGCAAGGTAACAAAATAAACCAGATGGCCGCGGCCCGCATGTCGAGCCCGCCGAGGCATTTGATGGTCTCAGAGTGTATTTATTTGAAGTTTTGATGCCCAATAAGCATACAAAGTTTCAAGCAAATCTGACTTACGGTTACAGAGATAGTAGGTATGTGAAAACTTTAACGCAAATTTTGACAGAAACTTTAATGCAAACTTCAAGTCATTTGACCTTGACATAGGTCCGCATGAGTGGGATACAGCATGAATATATGGATCACGACTAATAAGCATATGAAGTTTCAAGTCAATGTGACTTAGGACTGCAGAGATATAAGGTATTTAAAAAACTTTAACACAGATTTCGGACGGACGCCCGGACACCCGGACGTCATTGTGATCACTATGTCTCACTTTCCGCAAGCGGGCTTGACACAAAGTGACCAATGGCAATAACTCGGCCAATACTACACGAATCCGCATAAAAACGCAGGTGCACAACTGCACATAGTGACAAACATTCCTGTAAAATTTCGCAACTCTTAACTAACATGCGCGACACAAATTTGTGGTGGACAAAATAGCCAATTTTCTCTAAGTCAAGGGTCATAACTCCATCCTTACTGGATGATTCCGCAAAACAAAATCACACGTGCACAACTATACATGCTGATTAACATTCCTATATAGTTTCATGCTTCAGTTACCGGCAACACAAGTTAAAAAAAAATCAGCAATTTTCACTTAGTCAAGGGCCATAACTCCACCCATACTCTATGAATCCACATCAAACTCGCATGATGCAGAACTCCACATGTTGATAAACATTCCTATGTTTCATGACTGTAGCTCAAATAGTTTTTCAGTTATGTGCGGCACAAGTGAAAATCGCCACTTTTCACCGAGTCAAGAGCCCATAACTCTGAATTCTGGATGAAACCGCAGCTAAAACCCCAGGTGCGCAGCTTGAAATGATAACAAATACATGTATTCCTAAAAGGTTTCATGACTGTAGCTCAAATAGTTTTTCAGTTATGCGGGACACGAGTTGAAAATCGCCACTTTTCAATAATGTCAAGGACCATAACTCTGCGACACAAGTTGAAAATCGTCACGTTTCTCTAAGTCAAGGACCATAACTCTGCTAATACTGGATTCTTGGATTTCCTCCTGCCTTGTGGTTAGCTACGGACAGTTGCGTTGGTGTCAAGTACACTTGAAATTCTGTCAATAGCTGAACATTCTTCACTCCACCGCTCTGAAATATTGACATACACATACAGGTCATACAAATATATACAGTCACACCTGTGAACAAGACCAGAGAAAAATCTGGCCTTTGTTCACATGTCTATTTGTTCGTACATGTAGGTTCATTTAAGTAGTAATTGAATAATTTCGAAAACAAAAGCGTGGCTATAACTCGGATTTACTGTGTTGTACATTTGTTTATTAGTTTTCACATCCGTTCAACAGCAAGGTCACATTACGCAGCAGACAATATGATATATTGTATCAGGGATTTTGCAATACATTTTATCTTTAATAGCGGTATTACAATGAAAGTGACGTACCAGCAACAACTAAGGTCATATAGAAATGGGATCACAGTCCGACATACCAGTGGGATGGAAAAACTATGGAAGTATTTTTGTTATGCCCTAGGCGAGGTTTGAACGCACAACCTCCGGATTGGAAGTTAAGGCGTTCTAACCCCTAGGCCACAACCCATCCCTCTGAATGCACCGAATCATTGTGGATTTTGTAATAGAAGTACTCACGGTCTCCCGCTTCTCCCATTCTTGTGACCCACTGGCACTGTCAGCAAAATGTTCACGTTCCTGAAATATATTATAGTACTTAAGTGTTAATGTTTTACCCAAATTTAAGCAAAAGCTAGACATTATGTTTGTAAAGCATGGATATGCCCCCGTGGCATACTGGACTGTAACTGGAGAAACTCTTACAAACTTTTTGACGCAACAAAATGGCTAATAAATAAAGGATAGTCCACTTGTCTATTTATATATATGATAATGTCATTATTCTGTTTTGACGCTACTTTGTGGAAGACTGTTTTATATAAAATATGCAGCTGTTTCTAGTCAATAATGTACAAAAGGTTCTTTTGACTACAGTATGTCTAGTAATTTTACGCCTATTTATATGTAATATTGCAATTCTGGAATGCGTGCAAACATTCTTAAACCTGTAAATAGTTCTACAGACATACTCCGTTATTATACCATGGGCATAAGTATGTAGTATGTTGAACATGTTGAAGGGTAATGTTTTCCTTTATTTAATTGGTCAGCATACATAAAATTATATAATGTTGAAACTCACGATCACTGAATCTTCCATCTCATGACTCCAACATTCTTGCGCCTGGCCAGCCGGTACATATTGTGAGGACTCCTGAACATGTTGAAACAAACATTTTATTATAATTTGGTACAGGCGAGTTATCAAATATTTACAAATGCCAATTAATCAATTTAATAAAAGTTTTTGCATACATTCACCAGTATGCACATATTTCTATCAATTATTAACATTATTAGCTCAATGGTCATTTCAGTGAGATCAAGAAATCATTGAATTTGACAACATATATTTAGCTGCACGTTTTCCGCTTTATTGGCAACAGGTTGCACTATATCACAACACCACATTACACAGTAAAAATGTGCGTAATAGCATTTACAGTTCGCACACTAAAATATAGAAACTAGATGGCAACAGCCAGTATATCACGCCCGCCGAGGTATTTATAGTTTAAACAGTATATACATGATATTTATTTCATTTGGATAAACATATGTCATATATACACATAGTATTGGAGGATTGAGGAGAAAACAAATATGCTTGTATAATACCTCTTTTCTAGGTATTTGATGGTCCAGTACATATGAATATGTATCTGGTTAGAGCAATCGGTTATTGGGGAGATACGCATGTATTGGGTACGCAATTAAAAAGCAGACTTTAACACAAATTTCAGAGTAATTTGACCTTGGGCATGGGGTCTGCATGGGTGGGCTATAGGATGAAAATATGGATGGTGATAAAGAAGTATTGATATTGGGTAGTTAAAAACTTGTATCGAAGTAATTTGACATTGACCTTGGGCATGTTAGTCACATGGCTGGGCTATTGGATGAAAATATGGATGATGACGAGGTATGTGAAGTTTCAAGTCAATCAAGACTTCGGGTTGTGGAGATATTCATTCAGATTTTACAAAAAAAACTCATAACGCACATTTCTAACCAATTTGACATTGAACTTGGGCATGGGATCTGCATTGGTGGGCTATAGAATTAAAATAAGGATGATGATAATAAGGTATGTGAAGTTTCAAGTTTGTCAGACTTAGGGTTGTGGAGATATTTGGTACATGAAATACTTACACAAATGCTGGACGCACGTCAAAAGCACGGCAGCATGATTTACCCAAATCTACCCAAATCTTCATTAAAAATAACATTTATGATTATACTATATACGTTTTCAAAAATATATCATTAGTATATCATACAATAGCACATTTTGACCGAAAAAAGGGAAGAATAAAGCACATATTTCCGCGGGAAACCGATTAATATACATACAGCATTATTATAAAGGGAGACTACCGTGATCGAGACTCATTAATTATGTCTCAGTTGTCTAACGCCAAGTTGTCATCGATCATGATTTCATATGGCACATATACTAGTCCAACTGTCTAACCGGTCACCTCCATAGTATTGCAATATTTATTTCGCCAGTATTATATGCCAACATCTTTTTGAAATAGTTAAAAACAAAGTATAATGCATTGAATGAATGTTTTTATTAGCATAAAATGACTTCTGGACATATATAGTTTAGTTAATGCAATTTAATTTACGGATATACATTTCAAAACTCACACAGGAAGCTATATACTTACGGTATACAGTCAGTATGTACAAGATGGAAAACAGTGTTAGACCCTGATCAGACTGTGATTGCAAATTTCCCTAGAGGTATAGCCTCAACAAGTGATTATGTACAAGATGGCTACACGTCATGGCGGGCAAAAACGGCCAGTATACGGTCGACAACTTCACACTGTCTCCTTGTATGTCAACATTATAGAGGTTCTACAGTTTTTTATTTGTATTTCAATTAAAAATCATCATTCCCATTTAGCATGTTTATCCATTATAAAGTGGATTATCTTCCTTGGCTTCCTAGTATTAAGTTTATCGCGGTACTCTCCCTTTATTTCATATACAAATATTTTCATTTTGCATCAAAACATTAAAATGGGCCCTGTATGAGCAAATTAATGACATACATTTATGTAAGTACAGTCCAAACATTGTTATTATGATGTGTATAGCTTTATTTATTAACACATAGTAATTATATGAAGATTTGGGTAGATTTGGGTAGATTTGGGTAAATCGTGCCACCCTCAAAAGCAAGCCGTGATGAAAACATGCAGGGTTTCGACATTCATACTTTGCTATATTGTTATTGAGAGACAGTTCTACAGTATGACACAA
Organism: Conchocele bisecta; assembly: GCA_029237695.1. Lineage (NCBI taxonomy): Eukaryota > Metazoa > Mollusca > Bivalvia > Lucinida > Thyasiridae > Conchocele > Conchocele bisecta. The sequence goes on from CM055269.1 coordinate 91,369,010, forward strand.
AAATATTACAATAAACTTACCTTATAAAGTGTGTATTATCAAAATTCTTCGGACACTCCCCACAAAGTAGAAAGTAAACAAAGAATGCTTCGAACGCACATTTGGAAAGACCACTCAGTCATAACTCGTATGCAATGCAGTGTAATGAAATGTAATTAAGAGTTATGTACTCATCAAGCTCATATGCATACTAACATGTATTAACTTCAATATTGGAAATCCAATATCACAGTTGTTTAATGGATCCAGTCGGTTATTGTTAATTCTTTCATAATTATTTGGAAATCCTTACCTTATTTGATTTAAACGACAACAATAAGTCTCAATCATTTCTAGAAGTTTAGTTTATGTGTTTTATGAATCTCTTACTGTTGTTTTGATTATAATTTACATAAGAAATTACTTTTTAGATAAAAATAATTGATCCTTTGTTTAAAAAGAAGCGGTTGTTGTTGTTGTTGTTGTTGTATGTCTGTAATTCAGGCGCTTATTTTTGGCCTCCATCTCTCTACAGACGCAACCCATATGTGCATGCATACTCGTCTATTTGTCTGTCAGCCTGTATGCCAGTCTTTTGGCCAGTCTGTGTGTATTGTATGTTAATTATGCTTGTTTTTATGTGTAAGTGTATTAAAATTGTGTCTGTAATGTGCTGGAAACAAAAAATTGTCCTCTGCTTATTTGGAATTGTATTCTTGTTTCTTCCTAAAATCATGTTTGGCAGCACATTAAAATTGTCTAAAACTGAGCAGATTCTACTGTGCTGCTGAAACATGATTTTATATTCAGAAAAATGAAGAAAAAAAATCAGCAGATGACAACAATCTAATTGGCGAGTTCTATCATATGTAATGTTTGAGAATTATAGTAGTTGCACAAAACTATTTGTAAATTCACCCGAAACCAACAAAATCCACCCAACTATCAATATGACACCAAAATAATGACCATCTGTGCAAACACCACCTGCGGTTTACAGAACTTATATTGAATATTAAAATGTGTTCTGTAAATAATATATTATCCAGGAAAAAAACTGTGATGCAATATGGAAGGTTATTTGAGAGTTCAAATACTGTTAGCTGTGGAATCAGTTCATTTGTACAAGTGTTTCATAAGTGGATGTGACTGGAGAAGTGGGGCTTATGGGTTTTCTGACCAGTGTTTATCCAGATCAGAGTCTCATCAGAATCTGCACTGTTCGCCATTCCATCAATAAAACACCCGTCATGCTTCTAACAAGCAATGTACATTGTTATCGACTACAGGAGTGTGCTATTGGATGAGGAGCTACACTAGCCAGAAGTGCCAGAAGCCTCATTTCTCCAGTTACAGCCACATAATTATGAGAAATCATCAAAATGCTTTGATTACAAATACAATCTACACTTGTTTACTCAAAATTCAAGGGACTGAGGAAATAGTATGACTTAGCGAAAATTTGAGTTTTACGAGAGTTATACTATACATGTGTATAGGAAAACATGTAATTGTGACCAATAATTTGAATTCGAGTTATCGGTATTTTGATTACAATTATGTTTCCCAATTATACTAGAGTGGCCGTTAAATCTTGATACCGTATACAATGTAGTACAGTATGAGCAAGTGTGTCGTGCTAATTTCCATGTTCCACCATCATAATATCTTACATACATGTACATCGCATTACATACTGGGTACATATGTGCAATTGCTGGCTGCAGTGTACGCCAAACGCAATCTATGTTGTATGATAACACAATGTCACAATTCTGTGTTGCCATGGATACTTGTTTGTGTATGATCTTTGTCATTTGTTCTTGTCATAACCATATTTTTCACAGCATTCTCGACGATGCGTGTCTGTCTGTACGACCGACCGTCTTTTACGTTTACGTTAAAAAAGTTTGTAATAGTTACTCCATCATGTAATATCTTCAATATTACTTGAAGAATTGCTTCAATATTTAGGTACATGCTCCACCTGAATGTGTGCAACACACTCCCACCCCCACCCCCATTGACATGACCTTGACCTTCGGAATGTCGCTGTAACACTCTATAATACATGCTATTTTTTTTGCATCAAAATGTTTCTCCCATCATATTATATCTTCAGCTAGTTTACATGATTAGGCTAATGGTCAAAAGAGACCCAAGTAAAATAATAAAGCATTGTAGTACTTGTGAAAATGAACAAATATAACCATTTACTATCAGTGGACCATAGAAAATGACCAAAGTCCAACACTGTACTATTAATGTACAAGGTACCCGTCATAATGCACAAAGTCCATCAATGTACTATCGGCGTACCAGTAAAGAAGTCCAACACTTTACTATTAATGTACCAGTGACACAGAACGAAGTCCAACAATGTCACTATCAGTGTATCAGTGAAAAGGAACAAAGTATGATACTGTACTATTAGTGTACCCATGGTTAACAAAGAATCATCACTGTACCAATGGTGTACTCGTGGTGTACGGTGACCAGTCGGCTAGAAAGTACACCATTAGTAATAGTGTCTAATGTGGAACTATCGATGTACTGTATCAATGTACCAAATAGTATACTGTTGGTACTTTATTGGTTCCATGTTAGTATAGTGATAGATATTATGTTTTGTCTGTGTGGAAATGTGGTGTATCAAGACTATTATGTAACAGTGGGTGGTTTGTTGGGAGCACATGTCCCTGGTTTGGCCCTCGGGTACATTTTTGGCTTTCTTGCTACCTGAGACTTGACTACGGTTATACCCATTAAACAAGTAGTAAGATTAGTGCTGATCCTATTATATTA